>JAPQVY010000125.1:0-64874 GCA_028535165.1 Quercus tomentella
GACGGAGCAGGTGACGGAGCTGCAGGAGAGGGAATGAGAGTGAGAGAGACGGACAGCGACATCGGAGTGGAGGGGTGACGGCATCGGAGTGGAGGGGCGACGACATCGGAGTGGAGGGGCGATGTCGACGGAGCAGGTGACGGAGCTGCAGGATAGGGAATGAGAGTGAGAGAGACGGACGGCGACATCGCCCCTCCGCTCCGATGCCGTCGCCCTCCGTTCCGTCGCCGTCGCCATCCCAACAACCGGTATCATTTTCTCATTTGATCTTCTATGTGGTTTTTGGGTTGTGTTTTAGAGATCGGAAAGCTTATTTTCTGGGTCTTATGTTCTTTTTTTTTTTTTTTTCTGGGTCTTATGTTTTTGGGCGGTATCATAGAAATCGGCAGCATTCTCAGTTTTTTATTGAAATCGGTTTCTATACATAGAAATCGATTTTACTAAACTCGGTTTCTATAGAAATCGGCAGCATTCTCAGTTTTTTATTGAAATCGGTTTCTATACATAGAAATCGATTTTACTAAACTCGGTTTCTATGTATAGAAACCGAGTTTGTTAAACTTGATTTTTGTACACAGAAATTGAGTTTATTAAACTCGATTTCTATGAATAGAAATCGAGTTCAGTAAACTCGATTTCCTACTTTGTCCACGTCATATTTCTGGGTAAATCGAGTCCAGTGGACTCGAATTGCTAGAAATGCAATAAGTTTGAAACCTTGTCTAACTTATAATATTGTATGTGTTTTATAGTTATTTTTTAAAAAAACCCGCTTAAGGGAGAGGGGGGAGTTTCGCGAGGGCGAAGGAGTGTAGCTAAGTAGTCCGATTGGGAGCTACCTATAGTAGGAAACTCATAACTCATCATATAAATAAATTGTGAGCCCAACACTAGGCCCAGTCCTGTGAGGAAAATTGGGCACGCACAGGTACTATTCATGATTTTCACTGCACTTTTTTATACTATTCATGATCCTATAATACTATTTCAGTTAATTTTTACCTTTATTTATAATAATTTCAACAAAAAAATTTCAATCTCAGCAAAATAATGGATTCCAAACAAACTCTAAATTAGAAAAGATATAAATATTCAAACTGATTTGGTCTCTCTTAGATATGGTCGTTTCTAAATTTAATATTTTTAAAAGAAATTTAATAAAATTTCTGCCACTTTCATTTTGACCTGTCTTCATCCGCCGCCCCTGGAATAAATCCCTTTTTCTCTTTCTTACCGAATCGTTTCATAGGTCACTATCCAAAAAGACTAAAATAATCCCACAGGTTTTCAAAAGCAACGCTTACACTTACCCACTCTTGACAAAACTGCAGTGCAGTGTACACTTGCTCTTCGCATATCGCAAAATCCATTTGTTAATGTATATTATGTTATGGGCTTTAGGCCTAGTTAGTTTACTTGTATAGCACACTTGTATTTGTAGTATACTTTACTTGTATCGCACACATAGATTTACTTGTACTGACCTCTTATATAAAGGCATACGCATGTATATTCTTTGATCATATAAAATACAATACCATCAGTCTGTATTTCTACCACCATTCAAACCAAAACCCTCCCTCTCTCTCTCTGCGCTCCTACATCCATGTCGTCCTCCGAACCCCAGCTACCACAACCAGAACAAGAAGAAGAAGAAGGAGATGAATCCTCCAAACCTCAGAGCAAGAAAGCCGCCAAGAAAGAAGCCGCGAAGCTTGAGAAACTAAAGCGCCGCCAGGAAGCCGCCGTGGCCGCCGGCGTTCAGTCGCTTTCGATGGAGGATCCGCTCGCCGACAATTACGGCGACGTTCCGCTTTTGGACCTCCAGTCGAAGGTCGCTCCCGGTACCAGGGTCTGGACCGAGATCGGCAAGCTGGCTGAGCCGTTGAAGGACCAGTACGTGCTGGTGCGGGGTCGCGCGCAGCGGATCCGCGCCAAAGGGAAGACCGCCTTCGTGGTTTTGAGGGAGAGAGGATTCACAATGCAGTGCGTCCTCACGGAGCAGGACGGCGTCATTAGCCGCCCAATGCTGAAGTACGCCGCAGGGCTCACCCGCGAGTCGATCGTCGATGTTGAAGGCGTGGTCTCCGTACCTGGAATAACGATTAACAGTACCACTCAGCAGGTTTCTACTTCAATTCCTAGCCAGCTTTTCATTTGTATCTATTCTGTGAATATGTGAATGTATGGTGAAATTGTTTCATGCTTGAATTCGATATTTTATTTGGCTATCTATGAGAGTAAATTTGAGTGGCTGCAGTTTCCAAAATGTTGAATTATTAATTATATTAATGGACTCATAATAAATAAAGTAGAGATGGTGGGTTTTAGATAGCTCAACTGGTCAAGACCTGACGATATGGGACTTGAAACCATTGTTTTCTTGGTCTGATGATAAATCATCGAGACGCGGATGCCATAGGTTTCAAATTGTATGGAATCAATTAAAAGAAAATTAAAGGGAAACTAGGGGGAGAGGTGAATACATGTTGGATTCTTCTATGAACAGTGGTTTGCAGATGTGTAATTGGATTAAGTTTGTTTGCATGCCTTTCTGAAAAATATTGGGGGCAAGGTTCACTGGGTACAGCTTCTTTTTTTAAATACCATTTAGGTTAGGTCTATACTCTTATTGCTATTGTTGACATAAGTTTGGGTCTTTTCTCCTTTAATGAAGTGATTTTTTTAGTATGTTGATGCATAAGAAATATTTATATGTTTGAAGGTTGAAATTCAAGTTCGAAAGATTTTCTGTGTTAACAAAGCTATGCCAACCTTACCCATCAATGTTGAAGATGCTGCTCGCAGTGATGTTGAAATTGAAAAAGCTTTGCAGGTACGTTCACTAATAAAGACCTCTCTCTCTATCTCTCTTGTCATTCCTACTTATCTTAGCATTTCAGTTAGAAGATGCTATCAGTTGATGGCATATCTGCAATCAGCTTGAACTTTGCTAAAAATTATTACACCTTTTATTATTGAAACGTTGGCCATTTCTACGTATATTTATTATTGGATCATTTGATGGGTGCAGAATGGAGAGCAACTTGTTCGGGTTAACCAAGATACTCGTTTGAACTATAGAGTTCTTGACTTCCGAACGCCTGCTAATCAAGGAATTTTTCGCATTCAGTGTCAAGTTGGGAATGTAAGTTACTGCCCTTTCTGGATACTTGATATATTGCCTGTCATCATCATCATTATCATTGTGCACCTTGTATCAATTTTAGTAATCTGTAGATGCAGAATTTCTAGTTGGCCTCTCTAAAAAAGCACGTCAGTTGGTTTTCCATCGTGTGTGTGTGAGAGAGGAGGTGGTATCTCATGTTACTGTCTCATATCTCAGTAGGATAATTTTCCATTAGAGAGAGAGTGAGTTGCCATTGATTGGACATAGAAGTAAAAATGGAAGCAGGGAGAGGCATGAAAGCATGAGAGAATAGTACTCTTCTCTTCCCTTACCCAAAGAGAAATTAATGGAAGGTTGGGATTTGTACTTATACATATTCATTTTTTCAATAATGGATTCATATTTGGAAAATTATTTTTTGTTTCAAACATTTTTATGGACTTCATAGTAATTTTATCAAAAAAGATGAACTAATAAATAATAATTGATGATTTTGTAAAGCACTTAAAATCATCAGTTGGAACTCATTGAGTACTACCTCCTTTATTTGAATTAATTGTTTTGTTGGCTTTCATCTGTTCCTCACATGTATCATGAAATTAATTATATAGAAGTGGTATTGAATCATCAGTATTTCCAGGAGAAACAAGCCCGTCATTTTATTTCTATATATGAGCTTATTGAGTAGTGTCCAAATTTTATGTGTGCTGAAGAAGATGATGGTACTCTATGGATCCTAAGTAGGGTCCAAATTTGAGGTTTTTGTTGATCTTTTCATTAGGATTAATTGTTATTTGAAATATTCCAAGGCTGGATGTCTATGTGCTTGATTATTTTCATTACTGTGCAGGTGTTTAGACAATTCTTGTTATCGGAGGGTTTTGTTGAAATCCACACGCCAAAACTAATAGCTGGCTCAAGTGAAGGTGGTGCTTCTGTCTTTAAACTGGACTACAAGGGGAAACCTGCATGCCTAGCTCAATCACCTCAGCTTCACAAGCAAATGGCAATTTGTGGTGATTTTGGACGTGTGTTTGAGATTGGCGCTGTTTTCCGAGCAGAGGACTCCTTCACTCATCGACATTTGTGTGAGTTTACAGGTCTTGATGTTGAGATGGAAATCAAGGAGCATTATTTCGAGGTAAAATTTTATTTCTGAGGTTTTTTTCTAATCAGCATCTAAATTTAGTTATGGTCTAGACTTTGCTGAGGATCCATGCTGGTTTGTGTAGGTTATGGATGTCGTGGACCGCTTATTTGTTGCAATGTTTGATTCCTTGAACAATAATTTTGCGAAGGAGCTAGAAGCAGTGAGGAGGCAATATCCATTTGAGCCTCTGAAGGTAATTATTTATTATGAGTTTCAAAATCTTGGAATACTTTGGTTGCAACATTCTGTTTGGTATATGATGTCTTGGACTCTTAGGTGCCTATATATTCAAGATGCTTATGAAAATTGCTTTATGTTTGTCCATTATAATACTTGTGGACTATTTTGGAACTATCTCCATTTTGCATCCCTCTTGGCTTGTCTTAATCTTAAATCTAATTTTAAGTTTTTATATGTGCAGTACCTGCGACAGACCCTAAGGCTTACATTTGAGGAAGGTATCCAAATGCTCAAGGTAATGATAATGCATTTAAGTTCAGCAAAAAAAGGATAATGCTTTTATGCCATTGCATCACCTTTGAACATATAGAATCTAGCTAAGATCATTAAGGTAGGAATAACCTGAAAAAATAATAAAAATTAACAGTTGGGGTTTCAGTTCTTATTTACATGGCTTTATCATAATCACTTTCCTAATTTCAATACTTTGTCAGATTTAAATAATTTAACAAAATTACATGAACCTTACCTTCACGGGGCAGAAACTAATAGGATTGGCAGTTCCTCGTGTCCATGTCCCTGGCACATAGGTTTTGAACAGGAAAAAAAAAATATTCATAGTAACCAGGCAGGAGAAATGCAATTGAGTGGTATGTATTATTAGACACTCTCTTTAGCTGGTGAGGCAACTATTGGGATTGAGGGTTACATGGTGTTTTGTTGAGTTGTATTTGTTTTATGTGGTTGATCTACCCCCCACTCCTTCTCTACTTTTAGGAATTAGAACACAAAGAATAGGCAATGGAGGACTTCTAGTTCTAGATGGCTTATAATTAGTTTCTACCAGTCCCATATTTATTTGAATGTTGTGCATTCTTTTCCTTCTCTTTTTGGCAGTAATTATTATCCTGTGTAAATTTCAAATTGTATAACATTAAAAGAAAAGGTGATAGAATAGGCTGAATGGCTGATTGAAAAATTTATGGCATCTTTTGCTTTCAGTGATTTAAAATTGTGGGGGCTTATGCTTAGTAAGACTAACACTGAGTAACACATGGCTGCTGCTAATTGCAAAGTTTCCTTCCTTCTTTAAATTTTGTTAAATTTTATAAACTTTATTTTTGATAAATAAAGAAGGGGCGATCCTAAAGTTTGGCATGTTTGTACAGGATGCTGGTGTAGAAGTTGACCCTCTTGGGGACCTAAATACTGAGGCAGAAAGAAAGTTGGGACAACTTGTTCTAGAGAAGTAATTTAATCTTACTTGATCTTTTATCCTTACCTATGCTTTTTATATAGTTCTTTTCTTGTCTTTCTTATTTACAGTTTGTTGTTAATGATTCAAAAATTGTACATAAATGACAAGCAGATTTTGTTTCTGATTATAGGTATGACACTGAGTTCTACATCCTCCACCGTTATCCTTTGGCAGTGAGACCATTTTATACAATGCCTTGCTACGATAATCCAACTTACAGTAACTCATTTGATGTCTTCATTCGAGGTAAATTATCAACCATTTCATTAGTACTGTTGTCGCACATATTTATTAAATCTCTTGTTGCCTTATTTTTCAAATTTTAAATAATCAACTATCATCGCAAAGTTTTGGTGACTTTTCAATCTTTATCCTTTTTGTGTTTTTTCATGTAATGTGTATTAGTCAGTCCTCATTCTGGAGATACTTTGTATCCTTGGACGCCCATTTATTACCTAGATTATGCAACATTTTATATGTAGTGATTATGCAGCCAATATTGGCAACCTTTTGGATAGGTTGCACCAGTGGAGTTAGGGTGAATGGCTGAAAGCTATGTGATAGGGAGGGTGGGTTGCAATTTTAGTGGCCTTTTGATAAATTGTGTTGGCTGTGGGCCGTGCACACACTAAGTTAGATTTGGTTGAGCTTGCCCCTATGCAGAGCAAATTGATTAGAAGACTCAGCCCAATATCAATTAATTTCTTATATCCAAATTTTCTCTTTGTTTTGTGTCTGGTTTTTCTAAGATTTAATCTTGTAACCTATACAAAGAAAAAAAAAATTGTGTAAACCTAAACTTTGATGGTTAAAAAGATCATACATCAGGGAATCACCAAGAGCCTTGTCCCTATGTCAAATTTTTTACTGTTGCGGAAGTCAAACACGAAGACTTAGTGTTGAGCACTTACTGATGCATGTAAAAAAAAAGAGAGTTAAATCTCTCTTCTTTTTATTTTAAATTTGTAAGTTACAGAGTTGGAGCTCATTCAATTAGAATAATGATTTTAGTAGTTGACTCAACAAACACCCTAAAAATAACTTTTTGTTGGATCTTGATTTAATTAAAACATTTTTTAGTAAATTTTTTATATAGAGATATAGAATTGTAGATGAAAAGTTGGGTATCAGACATGGGGTTTGAGGATACCCCAATGGTTCCATCACCTCTTGTGGTTCCTAGGCATTGGGGTTTTAACCCAACCAGCCCCTGGCCATTACCTATATATATATATAAAGAAGTTGGATATCAGACAGATTGAGGTAGCTTGAAGAGATTGTTTCATTGTATGATCTTCAAATTAGGGATTTGAAAAAAAAAAAAAGAAATTGGGGCTTTCTGAATAAAAGATTTAGAATTTTTGGGTAGTGATTAGGGCAAGATGAAGGAAAATTGCAACTGAACCATTGGCAAAGGTGTTTTTATATTTCCATTGAATAATATTATGTCTTTTGAATCTCCTAACAGCTTCTACTTTTTTTCCTTTTTATTTTTGGATTGGTAAGTTACAACACACCCACCCAGTGGGTTTTGAACCCAAGACACACTTAATAGGGAAGGAGGTGCCAGTTGAGTTCTCATTGGCCAAATAGATTCTCTTTCATTGTAAACTGATCACCTGTTTTGAAGGTTAATCTGTGTGTCTGTCTATTTTGAATGTTAACAGTACCTATTTTATTGGAAAATAGTAGAATGTGCAGTGTGCATGTTTTGAGGAAATACCATGCAATCATTTACATGATCTGAATCAATTTTTAATTCTTCTTTGGTTATTGATCTTAATTCAATTCTGTTTGTTACTCAGGTGAGGAGATAATTTCAGGAGCTCAGCGTGTACATGTACCAGATTTCTTGGCTGAGCGTGCACAGGCATTAGGAATTGATGTCCAGTCAATATCAACATATGTTGATTCTTTCCGGTAATTTCTGTGTAACTGTTTTTTTTTAATTTTCCATTATTCCTGTTTTAGCCAAGGCCACTTTCCCTTGCAGCTTCTTTCCACAGCTTAATTTCAACAAAAGAAAGGGGTGATAATTATGGTTATTTGTGAAATTAGAATTACAATTTACAGCTTTGTGCATTTAAGGGTTGCTTTTGTCAAATAATTTGAATTGATTGTCTAGCATTAGGCAGATGCCCTGCTGTCACTGAGCACACAAGGGTAAAAGTGTTCTGAAATGGGGTCATGCACTCAAATTTTAGCTCGCGTGTTCTTATTCTTAAAACCCTTTTTCTTTTATTATTAAATAATTTTATGGAACATGCTGCTTAATATTTTTAAAACAAGGTTTCTTTTCTCATGACTGAAATATTGTATTTTGGCTTATTACAGATATGGTGCACCTCCACATGGTGGGTTTGGTGTAGGATTGGAGCGTGTGGTGATGCTTTTCTGTGGTTTGAATAACATTCGGAAAACATCCCATTTCCCTCGTGACCCACTTAGGATCGCTCCATGATGGAATATTTCAGCAGTCATCAACACTCCGATTCTCTTTTTTATTCCCCAAAATTTCATGCTTTAGAACTGTTGAGAAATTTATACGAGTTCCTGACAAAGGGGGAATATTTCTTTTTGGCACTTTCAAAGCATGTGAAGCAATGACAAATTCCTATAAATTGTTACTACTTTTTATTGCCTTTATTTGCTGCTATCTGGAAGTCTTCATTTTCTTTTGCCTATGAACTATGATAAAGTAACTCACACTCACACACACCAAAGGGAGTGAACCTATGCCACCACTTTCAGATGGAATGCCAGTTGGGCTACAGGACCATATCAACTTGTATGAGAAAGGATCTCTAAATATCCACATATTTTGCCATCTGGACACGCTCCATGTGAGAATTACTGGTAAACTTGTTGCAGCTTTCATCTTAGGATTGGCTTTCATGAGTTCATGACCAGGCCACGGGGCGGGATGAGCGGAGAGAAATGTTATTTTGGAAATAGCTTTATAGTTTAGGTTTTGATGTAGAAGGGTTAAATTACTTGGGCTATGTAATGATTGACCATACAAGTGTAACAATGTTTACTTGTACGTTAAAAAAAAAAAGCACTGTGGGGCTATCACGGTTCTTATGATCCTACAAAAGTAGAAATTTGTAATTGCCTTATAATCTCAAGCTCTGTATAATCGCACTAATTAGAAGAATTCACACGCCTTTTCTTTCTATGAAATATAAGGATTAACTAGGGATCTTACTAAACTAATGGGCCAATACGCAAAATAACTTACAAATATCACTTATTTCCTGGTCAAAATGGGCATTTGCCCCTTTCGCTAAAGTTTTCCAGCAAAATGCCTCCTGTTTGAAACTATTTAGGAAAATGTCCCTGTCTTGAAGTTTGATTTTCTAAAAATCGGGTTTCAATTTAAAACTCAATTTTCTAAAAATCGAGTTTCCATTTAAAACTCGATTTTTGGACAATCGAGTTATAACGAATTGAACTCGAGTTTCATGAACTCGAGTTCCAGAAAGAAAGAAAAAAAAAAAAAAAAATCTAAGTTCAATTTTGCTATAACTCAATTGTTCAAAAATCGAGTTTTACATTTGAAACTTGATTTTTTTAAAATCGAGTTTCAAAAAAACAGAGACATATCCCTAAATAGTTTCAGACATAGGGCATTTTGTTAAAAAGTTTATGAAAAAGGAGTAAAACCCCATTCTGGCCCTTGTCTCATAATTATAAGTTTTCAACAACTCCACAATTTTCTTCCCAGATTCCTCTGAGGCTACAGCATTATAGTGACATTTGTATCAAAACCAAATCAAAGAATCGTTCTTTTCAAGTAAATCAAAGGGTCGTTAGGAATGCTAGAGGCATATTAGATTTTTTCGGGACCAATGTTATGTCAATACCCAACAGATTTAACCTAGTTATCTTCAATTTACCTAACATGAAAAAAGGAGAGGAAATACAACAATTTTATACCGGTTGATCAAACGGTAATTATAAAGGCAACCTTTCAAATTGTTCTACTGATTGAATCTGAAACTACATACCAAGGGGGAACATCTACCAATTACAAAAACATTTGTCCAGAATTGTCGTGGTCCTAAGAGGATTTGCGTATACTTAAACCACAATAAACTAAAAAGTCAAGCACCTTTGTTGTACAAATCTACAATAAATAAAATGGGAATTCTACAGGACTATGTTTTTCTCCGAACTTTATTTGAAGAAGCTGATTCCCACACTCGATCTTGTGACCTATCACTTCTGGTGAAAAGTAGTCCATAATATCCAATAAAGGGTCAAAAAGAGTAAAATAAGTGGTTATCATAACATTAGTGAGAGTTTGAAAAGCTTTTAACAGTTTAAGTTTCTAGTTTCGACCAACACTACTGTTGTGGCTGACTAGCCCTCCTCAAGCAAGGTGAAACATTTGCCATGGCCAGTGACCCTCCTGCTGCCACATGTTCTATAATTCTCGCTTGCCATGGGCATGATATCACTCCCATCTCATAGGGCAAACTTGGTTTTGATTTTGATTGTGCGGTCAAGTAAACCTTTGTGTGAGACAATTCCGAGACCACCACCACCCCCCCCCAAAAAAAAAAAAACTTGTATATTTAAAAATTTTTTTTTGAAAAAGTACACCTGATCTGATAAATCATAAAACGATCTATATTGGCATGCCCTCTTCCACTTCCTATCTCCAAAAATAAAATAAAGGAACAAAAAAGAAAAAGAGAGGAATCCCAATAAACAATAATTACATCAGAATTCTATTACATTTAGTAACCAAATGCGTTGCCCATAAAATCATCCTCATCGTCACTAGTATAAGATTCTATCAGTTGACTATCATCATCATCCTCATCACCATCGGTCACAATCTCCAGTATTCCTCCTCCGCCATCCATGATGAAATCCCCATCATCTTCATCATCGTCAAGATCACTTACACTATCATCATCATTGCTCATATCATCAGCATCACTATCACCATCCCCACCAAGATCTGGACCCAATAAGCTGTCCATGTCACCATCATCATCGTCATCGTCATCGTCATCGTCATCATCCTCATCCTCATCTTCCTCCTCACTCTCAGCATCATCGGGATCAGAATCATCATCGGCTGACCTTCGGCGACCGATTTCATAAACCCTAGCAAAAGAAATCATCTCTTCTTGGTCATCCATTGTAATCAACCCTACAAAGGAATCTGTTGGTTCTGTTGCAAAGTCGAGGACACAACGATCCACTGGAATAGTGGCAATGTCGGAGTAGTTGACTGCATCCACTGTGCGGAATGCAGCAAAGAGGGGATGCTTGGATCGACGTGTGTGAACTGCTGACATTGCATCCTCAAGATTTCTCCTAAGGATTGCATAAATTACATCACCACGTGCATTAAATGTTATCATTGTTTGGTCTAAAGATGGTACGCTTCGGAGGAGCCTAAACTTCCGGAGATCCCAGACCTCAGAGTTTATAATTACCTGTCAAATGAAAAAAAAAAATGTATTAAAAAAAAATCACAGGAAAGAAAATGGAGGGAGAGGGAGAGGGAGACTACAAGCATCTAAACAATAGTTAGAAGGGTTCAATATCAGTTTTGAATTTTGGAAAATTCTTTCTAAAGAAAAAATAAAAAAATTCGGGTGCATCTCGGAAAAGTTACACCTCCAGACAGCTAATCCCAAAAAAAAAAAATAAATAATAAAAAATAAAGATCCTAATAAAAGCCCATTAAACAGTTTATATGTTTAATTAATTGATTTTGATAATTAGTTTAAATGTTTAATTTACGCTCCTGGCTACTACTGATCAGTCTAAAACCTCATCCACCTAGCATTAAAAACCTTAACAAACCCAATCATAAGCCAACTGATGTTATTGGCAGTTAAACTCTATAGACATAAACCCTACAACTGAAAAAGAAAATAAATATAATCAAGTAATTTTGATCATTAACCTTTTTCTAGAAAACATTGTTGTTATTTTCTTGCATTTTGAATGCAGGACAAAGTTGCTAAAAGGGACTGGAGATAAATTTGCTTTAGTGATGAGGATTAGTAATGAGGAGTTCAACAGGTTAGCACTTATATAATATTCATATAAGAAATACCAGTATGACTACTGTAGCAGAGGAAGGGTTCTCCATACCTCATTCCCTGCTGGATGAAAACCACCACCTCCATAATCTGTAAATTGATCAAAGCGATGAACAGGGGCAGGAACCCGTCGATCCCACAGGACCCCATTCCATAGCAGCATCGCATCTGAAGGGCTGAAATGGATGGGAGAATAAATATGCCCCCGACCTGTAGAACTGGCATACGTGTCCGATAGTTTCAATTCCAACTGGAAGGTCTGAATATCATACAGGAAAATTTCCCGTCGTCCAGGTTCTGATGATAGGGCTGCAAAAATGTTTCCAGCATTGCTAAACCTTGCCGCCTTACACCCTTCAAATGGATGCATTGGCCCACCTGAGATTGAAGATGCATCCCACAACCTTACATCTTGGGAGCTTGAAGAAAGCACCAACTGCGTCTCACCAGAAAGATATGACTCAATAAATGTC
Source organism: Quercus tomentella (assembly GCA_028535165.1). NCBI lineage: Eukaryota > Viridiplantae > Streptophyta > Magnoliopsida > Fagales > Fagaceae > Quercus > Quercus tomentella. Next base: position 12,263 of record JAPQVY010000125.1, read on the forward strand.
ATAGGAGACTGATGGCTTATGCAGCTCTCCAGCACATTGTTGCTGTTGGAGTCAAAAATTTTGAGCTCTCCAGTGTGGGTGCCAACTGCAAAACGGGATGAGTCTCCAAGAAAATTAATGCACGTCAAAAGAGAAACAACATCATCCCTACAAGTTCTCCATGGTCTAAATCTGCTGTAAACAAACTGACGATCTCTGCGATTTCCATGTACCCCACCATACATACTTCTAAACTCACGTGTACCAAGTCGGGCTGTTACATTGGATGGGGCTTCAGGGCTTCTTTTTGGTTCAGGACAAACATGTGGATGTAAGAGAGAGAGTGGTGGAAGAGTGGTTATGGGGGCAAGGCATTGGCGATGCTGATGCTTCAGATATTGAACAACAAGAGAGTCTAGAGTTAAACGCTCTGTGCTGATGGCTTGAGGATCATTTAAAAGCCCAAGTTGTGGGAACGGTGTCACCTGACCCGTATGGATGTTAGTATACGGGCTGTCATCCACATAATCACCCAAACAACTACTTGGTGTTGGTCGCCCATGATGATCTCTTAGGTTAGAACTTGGTGAAGAAAGCCCAATGGTATCGACTAGTAGATTGCTTTTACGAAAAGTATTGGGTGTTGGAAAAACTGGAGACCGAAGTCCTTGCTCACTTGCATGAAATCGCTTTCCAGAGAATGAAAATGACCCAATATCCTTTAGCTCTGATAATTTGCGCTTCATTGGCAATACAATTGGAGTCTTACACTGGGACTCTGCATCAAAATTAGGGTTTGGCAATGACTCTGATGGAGTTTCTGATCTAGCCGGGGTTTCTGATACAATTGCATGTTCAGAAGATTGTTTTGAAGTCATGAAGATTTTCCTGACAGATGCTGAGTGAGAATCATGGGATAGCAACTGATTTTTTGACTGAAAACCAAAACTGGGCGAGAAAGCTAGTGGTTTTTTCTTTGAAGAAAATATAGTTGAATCATACTTTAAGCTTGTATCCTCATCCCGTGCAGCAGGTTTAGATTTTTCTGTAAAAAATCCACTAGGAGCACGACCAGAGGGCCACTGGAGTTGCATAGAAGGGGCTTCCTGTGAAGAGGACTGGTGTGTGAGAGATGATGGAGCTGCCAAGGATGGCAAAGGCGTCAACTGAGCCTCTTTTAACAATGCAGCAGCAGTTGAACCCAAACCAGACGCCTGTAGGTGTTCATGGATTAGAAGTAAAAGTTCCCTGGGATTTTCGTAAACATATAACACAAGAAGAGAGAGAGTCAAAAGGTGAAAAGAGGAGGTACAAGTAGAAAGCAATGGATGATGAATGCATAAAAATCACACCAAAAAAGAAATTATAAAGTACCTGGAATGGTAAGTAATAGGAGTAGCAGCAGCAATAGCTGCTCTTTCTATACGCCTCAAAGTAGGTGTAGCAGCATCAGTGGCTGCTAAAGTACTTGCACGCCCTGAATTTGTCACAATCTGCAAATATATGGTTCAACATAGTTTCAGTTACATCCGCGATGAAAAGAGAGCAATAGAGAGATAGAGATAATGGAAACCAATTTCAACTCCTGACCTCAAAGCTACCCCTAGTTTTCTATATATATGTATATATAATTTTTTTTTTTTTTAAAAAGGCTTACTGCAATCAGCTCAATCGCTGCCTGGGAAAGTTCAGCTTGCCACCTGCCTTGCTCGGTTCCAGTTGTCTGGCTGCCCGAATCTCGAATTAGTTCTGATAGCTTTTTCCCAACCTAGAACACCAAATTGAACTAAGTAACACAAAGTGATGACCTAGGGAGATTTATCCAAACATTTCTCTTAATATATAAGATATTAACACAGCTATGACTTAACATCAGAAAAGCAGTAAACTAGTTTGAGTGCAGCAAAACATAACATCAATACAGTTAAATCTTATTGTGGAAGCTTAACTAGGATATGATAATTGTAAGCTGCAGCAGAATTATACTTGAACTAATCTATAATGATTTTTTATTTTTTTTACAGGTAATGTCAAGGTAGTCAAAGGCGAAAGGCGCCCTTAAGGCGCCAAGGCCTTATATCGCCCGAGGCGACGAGGCGCCAAAAAGGCGCTAGCCCGAGTGAAGCGAGGCGCCAAATTCTAAAAAATTAGTCTCCATCCAAATATCAACAGTTAACTAAGTCTAGATAACTATCAAATATCAACTAAGTCTAAAAATAAACATAAATCACCATTTAAAAATTAGTCTCCATCCAAATATCAACTAAATCTGAATATTAAACCAAAATATTGTTCATAACTTCATATTAGAAAGAAGAAAACTCCTAACAAAACATTGAAGATTGAACTTCATGACTATCCATGACAAAACAGTCAACTAAGTCTAGATAATTATCAAATATCAACTAAGTCTAAATATAAACATAAATCACCATTTAAAAATTAGTCTCCATCCAAATATCAACTAAATTTGAATATTAAACCAAAATATTGTTCATAACTTCATATTAGAAAGAAGAAAACTCCTAACAAAACATTGAAGATTGAACTTCATGACTATCCATGACAAAACAAAAGCATTTGAAGATTGAACATTCTGTCCATTAGCCTATTTAATAGCCTGAATGTGGTGTTATTTTAATCTAAAGGTCATCATCAGAGTCTTCACTCAAGTTTCCATCACTTTCAAAGCCACTTGAACCAGATTTATAACCATCAACATTCTCTTCCTCGGTCTCATCAGAATCAGAATCAGCATCTTCCTCTTCAATATTTGGTTGTGATGTTGAGGCCTTCGAGCTTGCCCTTGATTTTTTTTGGAATCTAGTATTCTTCCTTGGTTTTCTAACACCAGCAGCTCTTGCCACTACACCCCATGTCAAACCATCATCATCATCATCAAAAACCAACTCATCTTCAACATTCATAGATGGTTCAGCACCCGTTTCCCCCAACAACCATTCATTACTTTCATCTATATCATCTAAGGAGATGGGATCAATAACATCACGCTTATCATATCGTGCCTTCATCTTTTGATTATACTTCACAAAGACCAGATCATTTAGTCGTTTTTGTGCAAGTCTATTCCTTTTTTTGGTGTGAATCTACAACCATTTATGAAAACTAAGTATTAGACTATAGTGAATAATTAAACCATTGTAATTTTCTATGAAATAAAGTAGTTCATCAAAGGATAAGATCTACTTATTATACTTCAAAACTCACCTGCTCAAACACACTCCAATTGCGCTCACAACCACATGCACTACAAGTCAAGCTCAAGATTCTTATAGCTAACTGTTGCAAATTCGGAGTTGAGCTCCCATACAAACTCCACCATTCAGCTATGTTAAAAAAATAAGTATGAGTAATGATATATGATATATCATAGAAGTTAGATTTTTTTTTTTTTTGGGTAAAAAGTGCCACTGTACTAGTCATTATAAGTTAGATATAAATGCTTTCTTACCTGGAGCCCTTGTCTTTCTTGATCTTTTAGCCAATTCAATGCCAAAGAGTCCTTCAGCTTTCTTATAGATGGGTAGCTCAGCCATGATCTTGTCCTGAATTTCAGCAATAGGAACTAGTCTTTGTATGCAAGCATACAATCCTGCTGTAATTTCATGATTTGTTGCTATGTTATCATCAAAATAGAAGTACTCAGGATTCAAGAAATGACCCGCTGCATGCAAAGGCCGATGTAATTGACATTCTCATCTCTCATCAATGATTTTAAAAATATTTGAATACCTTTCTTCATTCTCATTAAAAGCTTTTATAATAGCTTCTTTAGCCCTATCCATTGCCTCATATATGTAACCCATAGCTGGTTTTCTCTCATTATCAACAAGGCGAAGAACCGGAACAAGAGGGCCCATAACTTTAAGAATGTAAACTATAGTATTCCAAAAAGAAGGCATCAAAATCGTTTCTACTACTCGTTTAGCATTTGCTTCCTTTGCTCATCTACTACGAACCCACTCCTCAGAAGTAAACATGGCCCTTAGGTTATGCTTTTGCTTATGAAAGGATTTTATTGTAAGATATGAAGTGCAAAACCTAGTTTTTCCAGCCCTAACCAGCTCTCTTTGTTTTGTGTATTCTCTCATCATATTTAAGACACCCCCATGGTTGTAGATATATCCAGTCAATTGAATGGCCCTTTCTAAAGTTTTTGCAATTCTAGGAATTTTCCCAATGTCCTCTAATATAAGGTCAATGCAGTGTGCAGCACATGGAGTCCAATACAAATTTGGCCTTTTTGCTTCCAACAACTTCCCAGCCAACACATAATTAGATCTATTATCCGATACTACTTGGACTACATTAGCCTCCCCAATTTGTTCTACAAATGTATCAAGTAATTCAAAAGTTTTTTCCCCAGTTTTCATAAAAGATGATGCATCAATTGACTTCACAAACATGGTTCCAGATGGGCAATTCACCAAAAAGTTAATCAAGGTCCTATTGGTTCTACTAGTCCACCCATCAGACATAATAGAACAGCCATATTTCTTCCAATCTTGCTTATGATTACTCAATAACTCATTTGTGTAAGCCACCTCCTTTTTGAGAATTGGAACTCTTAACTCATGGTAACTAGGAGGCTTCATATTTGGACCATACTGCCCAATAGCTTCAATTGCCCATTTAAATTCATCTAAGCGAGCAACATTGAATGGTATACCGGCTAGATAAAATAGCCGGCCAATATACTGACAAGCTTGTGCTCTTTTCTCTTTGTCAAGTTTATCATTGATGTTAGTTTGCTTTATCTTACCCTGTTTCCTAAGTGCAACCACTTTTTCTGGCTTTAATCTTACAAAAGAATCCATAGGACCTTTCAACTTCTTAGACTTTGGCATTAATTTCATAGTTCTCAATTGGGTGCTACTGCCAACCCCTCTCTTACTAGAGCATGATTTTTTCCTTTTTTGGATAACTTCTACTTCCTCTACCTCATCATCATCTACATCCTCAATTTCAATCATATTATCTATCTCATCAAAATCAGGCATCTTGTCATAGTTCTCCTTGTCACTCTTCTTCTCTGCCATATACTGTGCAAGCTCTTCTCTAACATGATCAGGACATTTTAAACATTTTGTACTGTTTTTAAAATTCCCTACTTGATGCTGTTTTGCTCTATGTATCCCTCCCTTTGTGACTTTATTACAAAAGAGGCAAGTCACTGCATTTTTATCTTCAACATTAGCTAAATAATTATATTTCCATCCCGGATCTTTTCTCCTCCCATTATCTGAAGCCATTCTACATATAAAAAAAAAAAAAACCCAATACAATACATTTAATAGGATTCTATATTAAGCTAGCTATTTATCATTTACTATAGTTTAAGCTCTAAAAATTGAGTGAAGCAATGAGTTCGAGAAAAGGGAAAGTTGCTGGAGACAGAGAGGAGAAAGTTGCTGGAGACGGAGAGTCCAACAGAGAAGAGAAAAGGGGGAAAAAAAAAGAGAGGAGAGAGTTTTATATGCTCTGAAAATGGGGGGAAAAAACAGAGTCCAACAGAGAAGAGAAAAGGGGAAAAAAAAACAGAGAAAAAACAGAAAGGAGAGAGTTTTTATATGCTCTGAAAAGGGGGAAAAAAACAGAGTCCAACAGAGAAGAGAAATGGGAAAAAAAAAACAGACAAAAAACAGAGAGTAGAGAGTTTTATATGCTCTGAAAAGGGGGAAAAAAACAGAGTCCAACAGAGATGAGAAACGGGGGGAAAAAACAGAGGAAAAACAGAGAGGAGAGAGTTTTATATGCTCTGAAAAGGGGGAAAAAAACAGAGTCCAGCAGAGATGAGAAACGGGAGAAAAAAACAGTCCAGCAGAGATGAGAAAAGGGGGAAAAAAAATAGAAAAGAAATAAAGAGGAGAGTTTTATATGCTTTGAAAGTGTGGACAACGACAAACTACCAAAGCAGTGTCGCTGTGAGAAAGAACTCAAGGAAAGAAAAAGTGTAAAAAAAAACTAAAAGAATAGGAAAATATTACCTGATGTTGGTTCACTGCCGGTAGCAACTGGCCCACTCTCTTCCAAAACCTAGAAGAAGACGAAACACTTTGCTCTGATGTTGGTTGACTACTGCTTTACTCTTTTTTTTATTTTTGCTGAATGACGGCTGTTTTGCTAAAGTCAAGTGTTCCCGAAAGTTCTTTGTTTTATCTCTTGTTTTATCTTTTTTTATGCTTTTTTTATATTAATTTATTTGATATAGTGGGAGACAGCTTATCCCCATTGAGGTAATAGTTTAAAACCAACCATACACCTCGTTAAATTTACAAAACATGCCATTACAGCTCATAAAAACACAAATTTGACTCAGGCGCTCGCCTCTTGCCTAACAAAATACATATAGGCGAGCGCTTAGGCTCCAGAGGCGAGCGCCTCACTAAAGGCGCCTCGCCTCAGTGCCTTTGAGGCGCTTTTCTGGCGCCTCGCCTCGCCTAGGCGCCTAGGCGAGCGCCCGGAACGCCTTTGACTACACTGATGTCACCTAAACTATCATGGAAATATCAAAAAAACAATCAAATTTTCTTTGCAACCATAAAATACCATGTCAAGTAATGGATTAAAAGGAAAAAAAAATTAAATTAAATTTAACTCCTCTGCAAAGAGACGGTGATCTCCACTTCTGTTTATCAGATAACCTTTTCATGTAGATAACCATATTTGTGTATAAACTTTGCATCTATTTTTCTTTTTAAATCCCCAATAGGTCACATGAGGATTGTTTCCTTCCCATGAAGTCTTTGGAAATTTATCAGATAATACCCTCTCCCTTTTGCAACTGCAAGTAAATATTGAGAAAATATTTGGGGCATCCTGGCCAAATGGGAAGTGCTGGTACTCAGTTACATAAAAGGAATATATGTAGGCTCTTTTGAGAACAACCAATATGGTAAATTTCGAAAAGTGAAATCCCTTGTTCATTGGGTATAAGGAATGCAAGTCCAGAAATGAACTCATCCACAAAAACAGTGAATATGACTACAACAAGGTCTGAAAGGTCCATTTTTCTTGACTTCTCCAAACGCAATATTCTGGAATATGGACCTGTGCACAACTGGCTACGAGGTATGAACTGAAGCAGACCAGACTGGACTTAATTGGTTGAGTTGGGTTTTGATACTGGCTGCAGTGCCAAATTTTGTTACAGATAACATCATTTATCATCACCAGGTCTGGCACTAGAGGCATCCACATTTATGGTAAAAAGAAAAAAAATATGATATTCAGTCATTTCAAATAAGAATATTACTATTAATTATATGAAAGTCAGTTACCTGAAGCTTTGTCAGTATGTGCGCAATAGCATCATCCCTGGCTAGACCAAGAAGGACTCGGCATACAAGAGCACGAAGACAATCAAGAGCAGCAGGAGGTGAATATATGCGTGGTTGGAGTAGATGGAGAAGAACCTTTATGCCATTGTTGGCACGTACTGCCTCTCTTGCTTGACGATATCCAAGTTCCAATTGTGTAGCAAGGCCAGCACAACCTGCTCCGGCACCTAAAGATATTCTACGATCTCCAACAAGTCCTGAAGTGGCCGGGGCAACAGGAGTTTGTGAAGTGCTACTGACAGACTGTGTACCACCTGCAGCACTGCCTCTATCTACCACACTGGATTCCCCATTCCGGTCCCTTTGATCACTCTGGCTGGAACTTACAAATGCTGGACCCAGCTTCCGATCCTTCTGTAGCTGCAGAAGGACTGCATCCAAAGCTTCATTACTGATGTCAAGTGGCTTGTAGGCTGCCCTTACACTTGATATATTGCGGGCCCCGCAATTCGATTGCTTTTATTTGGACGAATGGATTCCACAAGCAAAAGGAGATGAGCTCTAAAATATTGCCGCAGAGCAACACAGGTGTGGTACGCTATCTGCTTCTCTGATGATGTCAGTACTTCTGCAGATGAACGATCATTTCGAAATGATCCTGAACTGGACAAGCCTAATGCTCCAGTATTTACTCCAGATCTTACTGAGGCAGCATCATTTAACAGGATGAGTAATTTCTGCAAACCATCCTGAGCATCAAAGGCATCAAGTACTGCTCGGAAGACAAATGCAGCAGCAAAAAACAAGGCAGCGTTTTTTCTAGCTTGATCCTGGGAGCACTCAAGAAGTTGGATAGCTAACTCAACCACCTGGTGTACAATATCTGAGGGAAGAGCACATACACGTTCCATTATTCCCTGAAAGAATTTATTAGGAATTGAGAACCCAATGAACAGATTATATAAAAATGATATACAGGGAAAAATACTTGTGAAAAAAAAAAAAAAAAAGTTTCAAATGATCAGACCTAACAATCTGACAAGCCATTACCTGCAGAGAACCAATACTAAATAAGCAGGAAGAAAGACCAAGGAAGGTTTGAGCAACTCTAGGGACAGCAAGAAGTTTCTGCATGCCACCCCGATCAACAAATAATGCAGCAAATTTCCTGTGAGCAGCTAGTGCACAGATTAGCTTCATTATATCAAGCAAGATTGCAATCTTTGATGCCTCCTTGTGTTTGGAACTCCGTTGCAACAGTGCAAGACAGACATCAACCCCCTTTTCATGCAGTACAGGTCCAAGAACTTCGACATATTCTCCAAGTATCTCAAGACACTGAATACAGTATTTTTCTCTCGACTGTGCCAGAGATTCGGAGTCCGGGATGAAATATTCTTCAACATCCTCACTGGTTTCTGCTTCAGGCACGCCTTGAATCATGATGTCATCCTTGACAGTAATAGAGCTTCTGTCACCAAACCAAACCAAGAAAGTATTATTATAAAAATACTCAAAACTAACAAAAAAGATGCATGGGCCACTGGGAATCTACAACAACTTTAAGCAGCACATTGTTTGTACTCCCTCACAAATGAGCCTAGGCTCAAATGGCACTTCCTACCCTCACAAGTGTAGGTAGAGGGTGAGATCATGGGTTCAAAACTCATTGGGTGCTAGTGTAACTTACCAAATTTTTAAAAAAAAAAATTAAAAATGTACTCCCTCAATTTCTGTGCATATTTAAATATGAAATTACCTACCTTGAAACTTCAAGTGCATTTCCAGCATCTACAACGGTGGATGCGGCTCTGGAAGCAGCCAAAACAGCAGCTTCTTCATTGTTCGTATTTTTAAATTCCTAGCATAGAGAGTAGTAAAGCAGTAAGAATTAAATACTCCATGCACCATAATTTTGTATAAAGTAGGGAAAGCAATGCAGCATACCTCAAAAGCCGCACTTTTGACCACTTCAGCGGCAGCATCGCCAGCTGCTTTGATAGCCTCTGCAGGTGCATTGGCTGCTCTCGCTTCAGCTTCGGCAGCTCTAACTGCCTTCTTTACCAGATCAGATATATCTTTAGATCCAATGATACATTCTTGATAGCAGTCATCATTATCCTCTCTTTCGACAGGCACAGCATCAGATGTGTTCCTGCCATTAGACTTTCTAGCATCTGGTACTTTTTTTCTGTCTAAATGTCTTGAAAAACTCCTCATTGTGCTCCGCCCCTGTCCTAGTCGACTACCAGATCCTGGTGAGGTTAAAAGCTGTTCATTCTCTAGAGCACCTTCATTACCCCTTCCCTTGCTTCTGGATCTCAACCCACGGTTTGTTCTGCGCCTTAAGGAGTCATCCTTTGTATTTTCATCAAAATCCCCAAATTTATTCTTCCCATCACGCAAATCTCGACTATGCCATCTGTCCTCACCATCAGCATCTGCCACATACATATCAGTCTCTTCATCCAAGGCATTGGGTGGTTCACCATCATTCACCCAGCATTCTTCTCCATGTCCTTGCCAAACAATGCTTCTATCCTGATCCCTTTCAACACATTGGTCATCTATGGATCTCTCCTCAGCCCCCCTCACATCATCTAAATAAGTTGTTTCCAGAACCTGCCTTACCCTACCCCGGCCTTCGTCCCTGCCTCTTATGATAGTAGTGGCAGATGCAGTCTTATTCTCTATTAAATGATTAGCATCTTTCTGGCTTGTATTTGTCTCCCCAAGGACACGCACACGAAGATAGCGCATAAGCTTGGCAGACAATCCAGATGAAAATGCATTCACATGAAAATGCATTGATTTGGATATAAGTTTGTTTTGATTAAATAACATGAGTATGATTGGTTTGAATGCTATGCCTTTGATGTTTGAATGTCATAGCATGTTTGTTTGATTCTACCCTATGATGCTTTTGCCCTTGGATATGCTTGCTCAATGCTAATAGATGAATACTAGGCTTGGGATGATTGATGTCATGTTATATGCCTTAGAGCATGCTAGAGTGTGTGTGAGTTAAAATAACGTGTTAAACTTGCTTTTAATGAGATTAAGACTTGGAATACAATAAGTGGAAGCCAACCCATGGGTCGGGTGGGGTTGGGTGTCTAACACCTTTCCATCTCCATACCTAAACTCTAGACACGTGCTCTGGTAAAAGATCAATCATTCCACAAAAGACGCTATATTTATGGTTCTTAGATCTAATCTAAGTGGCAATTCCATTTCTTTGCTAAGGTCCACCCTAGGCTAAGGTGTACTCACCCAAAACGAGGACGACCCGTCATGAGCACTTTCACCCACATTAGGGGATTAGGAAATCTTGCTCGGATTCTTAGGTAGGTGTTCAACCGTCCCAATCATCATCTCGGCTGAGCTAGGATCAAGAGAATCTAGGGTCAAGATGACAGTTTAACTCCCTCAGTAACCTTTAGAGCCATTTTCAAGACCTCCCATCATGGGACAAGCTCAACCCAAAGTACAAATAGAATAGGGGGTCTAGACCCAAAAGCCCAAGGTTGTTGGGAACGGGCCACCACAGGTATTATAAACAAAATAAATAAATTGTTATCAACAATTTTTCATCAATTAAAGTTAAAAAAAAAAAAAAAAAAAAAAGATTGTCCTCGAAATCAAAATTAAAGGATGGAAACAACATAATATCATTGGAACCCATGTCATAAATGTGTAATTCATATATGATATAAAAATTGAAACCCACTTTATCTTTGTAGTTAACTTAAAATTTTAATATTAAAAAAATATGGGAGATAAGAATTATAAAAAAAAAAAAACAAAATCTTACATGGAAGTTCATAACAAATAATTTTAAATGATATACAAAATAATATAAAATTACCTCTAACCATATTTAATGATTGATTCCCAAACCATGAAAATATAAATTGGATAAAACTTAATTAAGGAATTTTGGTTTACAGAAGACCAAAAAAAAAAAACACAATCTATTCAATTTGATGAAAAATAAAAATACATACCTCTGCAAGGTTGTGTGGGTAAGAGAAGAATAGAGTAAAAACTTGTACGGTAGGTAATAAAAAATCATAATTTTATCACATATATTTATATTTCACATTGAAGAAGTTGATATGAACAAAAAGTCTCTACACTGAAAAACTTGATATGAACAAAAATTTGTACCGTGTGATGAGAGGAAATAGCAAAATCTAAACTAACATCTAACATAAAATTTGTAGATAAAAATAAAAAATAAAGTATTTTAGACCCCTAATCCAAAAAGTTTTAGATAAAAAGGTCGTATATCAATTAAGGCAGGCCTCATGTATATCAGTTAATTAGAACTCTTTTGTAGATTAAAAAAAAAAAAGTATTTTAGGCACCTAATCTGAAAAAAATTTAGATTAAAAAGCCTCATGTATATCAATTAACTTAGGCCTCATGTATTTATGGTTAATCATAACTCTATATCTATACTAACATTATTCGTAACTCTCACTCAAGCCTGTCATGGAGCAATCGACTAGAAGTAGAAGACTACTGGCCTGAGAGAAGGCGGCCTCTCTCGGGAAACATGGCCCAATTTTTCTTCTTTCTTTTTGATTTTGGGTTTCTTTTTTTTTTCTTTTTTTTTTTTTCAAGGGCCCAGAACGCTAAAAGGTAGGGGAGAAGCAAGCCTAACCTCTGATCAAAAAAAAAAAAAAAACATTATTCATAACTCTATATTAAATTTTGGAGTTTATCCAAAGAATAAAAAAGTGAAGGAAAAAAAATAGTTTGATATGACAAAAAAAAAAATGTTGCATATTTTGTTAAAACACCAAGGAGTTCCTTTCCTTTCCTTTCATGACCCTTAAAAAAAAATCATCACCCATGCTTCATCGGTGTGATGAGACTTTTTTTTTTTAGTGGTCATATTTTGTTTTAAAAAAAAAACCTATGTTTTTATTTTATTTATATAATTTTTATTTTGAGAATCTAATTTATAAGTGAATAAAGTAATTTGAAAATTAGTAGGAAAGTGACCTTAATTTTTAGGAAATGTTTTAGTAGGAGTTAGAGTTATATTTTTTACTGGATTGTCATTTAATTTTGTCCTTTTGTTTTATTTATATATATATATATATATATATATATATATATAAAATAGAAATTCTATTCTAACCTAATCTAAGTGTATATTTGTATGAAACTCCCTCCTAGAGACTTGAACCTTGACCCTTACCCCCTACACCCTACAACACTTATACTTGTAGAGTGACTATCGCATCAAGGGTGTGCAGTAGTCTTTAATTTTGTCTCTACTTAAACATAGGAGTGTAGGGGTATTTTTGAGAAAAAAAAATTTCCAAACAGGGGAAGCCTTTTAAATAGTAGTATAGATAAGTCCATGAGACGTTAAGTGTGCGTTTGGCAAAAATTATTTTTGTTAACTTATTTTACTGATCGGCTTATTTTTGTACGGCATAAGGCTTCGAGCCCACTGGGCATTAGGCCTTGGCCCAAGCGCATTACTAAGACATTCTCGAGCCCGAATCCAATAGTGGGCTCATTCAGCTGATCGTAAGATAGATAGGCCCATACTGGTCATGTATGGGTTGATCGAGGGCTATATTTACCTGGAACAACCCATAACCTCGGCAGCCTAGTATTGCCTTAGGGAATATTGCTGCTGAGCAACCTTTTGGAGGCAGGAACCAATTCCAAAGTCACCTCCAACATTTCCAAAGAAGCATGTTCTATGTCAAGAATAATCAAATCGGACCCCATCTACACGAGTGAGACCATAACGTAATCATGAAGACTCTACCAACCTTAAGCTATAAATAGGGGAAGTGAGTAGAGAAAGGGGGTTGGTCATGCTGAGCAAAAGGAGAGCTAAAGAGATATAGTACTAACCTCAGAGAGGAGCTTAAAGGAGAGGGGGAGTTTTGCGACGGCGAAGGAGTGCAGCTAAGTGGTCTGGTTGGGAGCTACCCGTAGTAGGAAACTCATAACTCACCATATAAATAAATTGTGAGCCCAACACTAGGCCCAATCCTGTGAGGAAAATTGGGCACGCACAATTGGCACCATCTGTGGGGATCTCCTACATAGCTGTAGTTCTGTTGGGGTTTGCGTAAGAAAGATGTCTGGAAGGCACTTGGAAAGTTACGCAAAAATGGCTCTAGAGAATCTTCTCGGGGCTTTAGTTGGCGAGAAATGAGGCATAAGAGAGATGGAGACGAGATATGAGCAAGAAGAAGAACTTTCTGGCCCAAGGGAGGGGTAGTTTCAATCGTACAGATCAATGTCAGGTGCGACCGGACACGAACATTTTGATCGGAGAGATGAAGAACTCAAATGCTTGCGTAGATTGGTAAGGGATTTAGAGTTGGAGGCAAGAGGTAAGCGTCAGAGAAGAAACCGTGAAGAGCACGCAGAGGGGTCAGCAAGTGTAGGGAATAGTCATGGAGAGGCGTCCCATCAATCCGGTTCCCATCGACACCGAGATTGGTCTCGGGACTATGCAAATAGAGACTCGGTTTCCCCGGAAGGGCGACGACCCACGAATGTTGCAATGGATGCTATGAGCCACGCATTGCGCAAAGCTGCTCGATCATCGTTCTCGGGAGATATTGAATGGGCACCGATGCCGAGTAGATTTACTAGACCTCCATTTAACTCTTATGACGGGAAGACGGATTCGGTAGAGCATGTAAGCCATTATGTCCAGATGATGTCTTTGCATAGTCATAACGACGCGCTGATGTGTAAGGTATTTCCTTCAAGTCTTAAACCCACTACTCTGAGGTGTTTCAATGGGTTGAGGAAGGACTCGATTCATAGTTTTGATGAGCTAAATTAAGAGTTTGGGGTCTAGTTTATGACCTGTAGCCATGTACCACAACCAATGGATGTGTTGCTGTCTATGAAGATGGGAGCCAGGGAAACTCTTTGCAGTTACACTAGCAGGTATTGGGAACTGTACAACAAGATTGGTGAGGGTAATGAAAAAATCGTAGAAAGCACTTTTCGGTTGGGATTTCTCGAGGATTTTCAATTACGAGATTCACTAACAAGGAGGCCTCCCAAGGATATGAGGCAATTAATGAAGCGTATTGAGGAGTACAAGAGGTTAGAGGACGATCAGCAGCAGAGCAAGGGGAAGGCGTCGATCACCAAAGAGTTCCGACAAGGGGGTTTTTAGCCAAGACCCAGAAGGGACCTAAGGATCTAAGAACCTGGCACCTAGGTGGGAGAAGTAAATGTGACGTTCAAGGATTTGGTGCACGAATTTTGGATCGGATCAAGAACGAGTCATACTTTTGGTGGCCAAACAAGATGAGGGGTGACCTATCGAGAAGAAATCAAAATCTGTATTGCATTTATCACCAGGATAAAGGGCATACCACCGAACAATGCAGGGTGTTGAAAGACCATTTGGAGCAGTTAATAAGGACGGTATTTAAAGGAGTTTGTTGTAAAGCCAAGGAATCAAGAAGCCGCACAGGGTGCCCAACCCCGAGGGAATCCTCTTCTGCCTCCTTTAGGTGTGATAGAAGTCATCCATGCTGCTTCAATAGGAACCTTAGTACTCGAAGAAAGGGGTTATTGACCGTAGTCCCGATAGAGAATGGTCGGGATGAGCAGCCCTCCGAGAAGAGACTGAGGTATACCCGTGAATCCATTGCCTTCAATGATGACAATTTGGAAGGAATAACCCAGCCACATGATGATGCGTTGGTGGTCATAGCTCGGATAAATGGTTTTATGGTGAAGAGAGTATTAATGGACCAGGGGAGTGGCGCTGAGGTGATGTATCCTGACTTATTCAGGGGGCTTGGTTTGAAGAATGAAGATATGTCTAAGTATGATACGCCCTTAGTTGGATTTGATGGTCGGATGGTGGTTCTTGAGGGGCAAATTTCGCTCCCCATGAACATGGAAGGAAAATAGATGATGGTGACTTTTATAATGGTTAATTCATTTTCCCCATATACGGAAATTCTCAGTAAATGGTGGATTCATGCAATGGGAGTAGTTCCGTCCATGTTACATGTCAAGGTTAAATTCCACACCAAACATGGTATCTCTACAGTAAGGGGAAACTAGCAAATGGCAAGACAATGCTTGGTTGCTACTGTTAACCGAGAGATAAAATAGAAGGAGTCTGCCGAAGAGGTCCCATTATAGCAGTTACAGGAACCCCTAGAGGAAAAGGGGGCTAGTTGTGTCGAACAGTTGATAAAGGTGAGTATATTGTCAGATGAGAATAGGAGTTTTCAGGTAGGAGCAGGAATCTTTGACAAAGATAGGGTGGAGATGTTGTTGTTTCTTGTACAAAATGTAGACACATTCGCTTGGAGCCCATACGAGGTGTCCGAGGTAGATCCGGAGTTTATAGTTCATAGGTTTAACGTAAATCCACTATTTCCTCCCAATAAGCAAAAGCCAAGGAGGTCGACTAAAGAACACGTTGTGGCTGTCAAGCAAGACGTGAAAAGGTTAAAAGAAGCTGGGGTAATAAAGGAGGTTTTCTTTCCGGAGTGGTTAGTGAATATTGTGGTGGTGAAAAAGAAGAATGAGAAATGGAGGGTATGTGTAAACTTTACCAATCAGAATCGAGCATGCCCAAAAGACCTCTTCCCTGTATCGAAGATTGATCAGTTGGTAGATGCAACATACGGACACCCAATGATGAGTTTCTGGATGCTTTTCAGGGTTACCATTAGATTGCCCTGGCTATCGAGGATCAGGAGAAGACAACGTTCATTTCTCTCGATGCTAATTATCATTACCCCATGATGCCATTTGGTCTGAAGAATGCTGGGGCTACTTATCAACGAATGATGACAAAGATATTTAGAGATAAGATTGGGTGTATAATGAAGGTATATATTGACGATATGGTGGTGAAGAGTAAAAAGGAGCAAGGGCACATCGATGTTCTTTGGGAAGTGTTTGAAGTACTCCAACGACATAAGTTGCGTCTCAACGCTGACAAGTGCGCCTTTAGAGTGGGGGCTGGCAAGTTCCTTGGATATATGATTACTCATCGAGGAATAGAAGTTAATCCCGATCAAATCAGTGCTATAGAACGCCTCAAATCGCCAAGCAATCCAAAGGAAGTCCAGGTGTTGATCGGTATGCTACTATGCTAAACCAGTTCATTTCTAAGTTCGTAGACCGGTATCGTCCATTCTATCAGCTTCTGAAAAAATGGAAGGGATTCCAATGGATCGAGGAATGTGAAAAGGCCTTCTAGGATTTAAAGGAGTATTTGATGTGAGCACCAATGTTGTTCGCTCCAGAGCCTGGTGAGGATTTGTTCATGTATCTTTTGGTGTCTGAGCATGCCATAAGTGCCGTGTTATTTAGGGATCAAGGTGTACAACAACTAGTATATTATGTTAGCAAAACCCTAGTCGACGCCAAGATAAGATATTTGCCCCTAGAGAAGTAGGTGTTAGCCTTAGTGCATGCCACGAGGAAATTGCCCCATTATTTTCAAGCTCATATCGTCTACGTGCTGACCGAGTATCCACTACAATCCTTGTTAAAGAGATCTGATTTCACAGGCAAGATAACCCAGTGGGGAACCCGATTGGGCTCTTTTGACATAAGGTATAGACCTAGAAGTTCAGTGAAAGGTCAAGTTCTTGCAGACTTTGTTGCAGAATTTTCCCTGATAAGGGAGGTAGAGATTGTTTGCCATGTGGAAGTCCAGTCGTGGAGAGTATTTGTGGACGGTGCGTCTAGTGCACTAGGGCTAGGGCAGGAATCATTATTATCACACTAAAGGGGATAAGGGTGGAACATTCCTTTAGGTTGGGCTTTAAGGCTTCCAACAATAAGGCTGAGTATGAAGTCTTACTTGCCGGACTAAGAGTTGTCTTGGATTTGGGCGCACGAGAAGTGGAGGTTTACTTGGATTCTCCGTTGGTTGTTAATCAGGTGTAGGGAAGCTTTGAAGCCAAAGATCCCCAGATGATCAATTATTTACAGTTGGTAAAGCAGATTATGAATCAATTTTAGAAGGTAAAAGTCATTCAAATTGCTAGGGGACAGAATCGGCATGCTGATTCTCTGGCCACCTTGGCGTCATCACTGACTGAGGAAGTACCCCGGCTAGTCAAAATAGAGGTGGTGACAGAACCTAGTATTGCTACAAGGGTAAATGTTTCAATGGTAGCGGTGTCTAAACCCTACTGGATGGATCCAGTCATTGACTTTTTGGCCGAGGATCGAGTGCCAGCCGATGGAAAAGAAGCAGATAAGGTATGCAGGGTAACTGCTCGATATTGGTTGTCGGCAGGTCGTAAACTGTACCGAAGGTCTTTTGGGGGACCGTATCTTCAATGCTTGCACCCTAGCAAGGTTGATGAGCTCTTAACTAAGCTCTATGAAGGGGTCTATGGAAGTCAAGTTGGGGGACGTTCATTGGCCCACCGAGCAATGACCTAGGGATTTTGGTGGCCACAAATGCACAAGGATGCTGCCAAATATGTCCGAAAGTGTGAGCAGTGTAAAAAGCATGCCCCTTTGATACATCAGTCGGCGGGGAGTTTGAACCCTATCAATAACGGAATAACCCATGGCCCTTTGCACAATGGGAGCTAGATATTATTGGTCCATTCCTTCGGGCTATAGGAAACCGAAGATTTGTTCTAGTAGCCATGGACTACTTTACAAAATGGGCCGAGGCTGAGGTGCTAGCCAATATCCGAGATGTGGACGTTAAGAAGTTTGTGTGGAGAAATATAATAACAATATTTGGGGTGCCAGAATCCCTGGTATTTAACAATGGGTTATAGTTTGATAGTAAAACCTTCCGAAAGTTCTATAGTGACCTTGGTATTAAGAACATAAATTCCATCCCGACGTATCCACAGAGTAATAGCCAAGCCGAGGCCACTAACAAGGCGATTATGAATGGGTTGAAGAAGAGATTAGAAGGCACAAACGGAATGTGGGCCGAGGAGTTACCGAGTGTCTTGTGGGCATACTGGACTACCCTCAAAAGATCCACGGGAGAAACTCCATTTTCACTGACATACGGAAGGGAGGCGGTGATTCCAACTGAAGAAAAATTATGCAGTGCTCGGGTCTCAAGATTGGTCGCTGCCAAAAATGATGAGCTAATGGTAAAGCAGTTAGACTCGTTAGAAGAATACTGAGAATCAGTAACCACAAGGCTGGTCGAGTATCAACAGAAGCTTGCTCGTCAATACGAAAAGGATGTCAAGAGTAGAGAGTTCAGTGCCGAAGATTTAGTGTTGCGGAAAGCAATGGGGAATGCCCAGGATGCTAGTGCCGGAAAGTTAGCTCCAAATTAGGAGGGTCCGTACAGGGTTACTGCCATTGCTGGAGTTGGGGCATATTACTTGGAGGATATGGACGAGAGGCCACTCCCCTGTCCATGGAATGTTCAAAATTTACGAAGATTTTACCACTAATTGTAGGAGAAATTACTAGTTACATACAACTACTGTGTAGAGAACAATGTTTATGCGTGTAATATACAGAAGTCGAATTACCGTCCTTACATTTATCTAAGGATAGAAACCTATGCTCGGTTCGATCCCGGTCACCGAACAGGTGGAGATCTTACATTTATTTTATCTATCTAAGGACAGAAACCTATGCTCGGTTCGATCCCAGTCACCGAACAGGTGGAAACCTTATCTTTATTTTATCTTAACGATAAGGGCCTATTCAATTCGATCACAGTTGCCGACCGAGCAAGAGCATTACTTATTCAAGTTAGTTGAGAACAAAAGCTCGGTTAGGTTATATCTCGGCCATCGACTAGATGCACACCTTAATTCGGTTACATGATATATATAAATGAACAGAGTGAAACTATAGTAGAAATAATTTAACTCCCACACAAAGCAATAGTGATAAAAAAAAATTCCGTAAATAAAAACAAATTTAATGTCTTGTCACCCTATCCCAGTGACTATAAGTAAATTAAGAAAAGCGAACAGAAAACCAAGGTAAATAAAAACAAATTTAATGTCTTGTCACCATATCCCAGTGACCATAGGCAAACATACTAGAGCAAATAAAATAAAGAAAAAAAAAGCAAAATTAAATATGAAGTAAAAAGATTTCTTTGTCTTCTTCAAGCCACTAGGCCCTTAGGCTGAGATGGAACAGTATCCATGGCAAGCTGAGCTGAAACATCCATAGCAAGCTGGGCAGCAGGGTCTGGATGTGGTGATGGGGTTGTGTGCGGCACGGTGTCTCGGTTGCTAGTGATTTCAAGATCAACCAACTCCACATGAGAGTCAATTTCTTGCACCAGTTCCTTCATGCTGGGAGTATCTTCTTCTTCTTCAACGCCAGTGGGATTTTGAACTGAGGGAGGAGGCTCTGGGAAGGGTATTTGCTCGAAGTTCCTCAACGGGGAATCATCGGGCACTCCTATCACTTGTAGAGCGGCTATCCACCTCTCATCAAACCCATGTCGCCATGATTGGTGAACAACTGATTCCATGGAGTTCTCAGTATCCGCGAAACCCTCGTTGTACCACTTGTCCTCACAGGCTTCTAGGGCTGCCTTTAGCTCGACAATTTCATTTGCTTGTGCCAAATTTAGACTCTCCACTTTGGCTAACTTGTGCTCTGTTTCTTCCAACTTCACATCCATCTCCGTCAGCTTCTGCTCAGCCAGTATCCGGGCACTCTCAACCTCTGGTGCTCTCTTTTTGGCATCCTCTGCAGCCTTACCTTTATCCTTCACCATGGCCTCAGCAACATCCTTTAAGGTATTTTCTCGGCCAGCCTCCTCAGCAGCTTCCTTCAATCGATCTTCAATTATGTAAGCTAGTTGTGCTGCCTGTTACCACCATAATGATAAACATGAAAAGGAAAAATACAAGTATATTCGTGCAACAGAAGAAGAATAAAATGTATTACCGTGATTGTGTGCCACTGCAACCGAGTAGCTAAGGATTCATTAGCACCGCCCAAGAAATAGTGCATGTCCTCAGGAAGTTGAAGGCCTTGCCCCAGACTTCGGGCGACCCGACCACCCTCACCTCAAACCCAGCTTCTAACACTGGCCGTCACTAGGAGAGGCTCATTCCTGAGCCTAAAGATTGTTTACCACCCTCTAGCTGGGCGAGAAGAGAAAGACGTAATGTTGGACCCTACCTGCACAATTAGGCAGGCGCCGCCAGTGGGCTCCCGGATAAGTATGCCACCCAATGCTGGAGCCGGGGGAGTTCTCAAGGGAGCATCCCTTGATACTTTTGGTGGTTGGTCAGCGATGCGCTGTCTTTTCGGAGTGCGGGTGGCCGCAGGAGGTTGATTCTTGCCTTGAGTTTGT
This sequence comes from Quercus tomentella, assembly GCA_028535165.1. NCBI lineage: Eukaryota > Viridiplantae > Streptophyta > Magnoliopsida > Fagales > Fagaceae > Quercus > Quercus tomentella. The sequence continues at coordinate 32,849 of JAPQVY010000125.1, forward strand.
TTCTGTCACGCAATCGAGCGAGCGCCAGGTAGAAACCAATCAATAGTCATTGTCCTTCTGACTACCATCTCGCCCTCACCTTGTTCGGTTTCCGCTTCAGAAGAGTTTACTGACTCAGCCACTACTTGATTGGTTGGCTGAAATTCAGCTTAGGGCTCCTCAACAAGTCTGTGAGCGGCACGACCTTGGAAGACAGAGTTTGTTAAGGCGTCCCTCGCAAGTACCAGTGATTCTACCCTAACTAACCGGGGGTCGAGATCCTGAGCTTCGCCCACTGTTAGACTAAAAGGGAGGAAATTTGGATGACGTACGTCAATGTATGACAGAAGGGGGCCGTCCACCAAAAGAGCTTGCCCGAAAGGTTGCTAGGTAGAGTAAACCAGAGTGCAACCGAGTATGAGATGGGATGCTCGGAGTTGTCTGTCAAAATTAACGAAGATCTCTAACCGAAGCACAAAATTCATATCCCTCACGTGCACAAATCTGATGTCTGGCTTAAACCTCTTGCCTTCTGTATCAAAGTAAAACTAAAATTGGTTAGTACATTTAAATAATAATAAAGACGAGCAGAGAACAATTACAAACAAGTTAAATGTGCACAGTACCAACCAACATACCGAGGCAAAGTTAGGTAGGTGAGCTCATTGGCATGCCAGTTGCCGCTCACCTGAACATATTCTCACGCAAAGTTTCAGTTAGAATCAGAAAGGCATGATACCAGCCATACCCGTACATCCCTAACCTTTAGGTAGTAGTCTGACTTAATATTACCACATAAACTATACATAAAATTTATATCATGATGGTGCAACTGTAGCCTGTACAATTGGTTTAATCGGCTGACACAACTCACTACTCGTAAAAATTAGGGGGAGCTGGTCGGGACACAAGTCATAAAATCTAAGAGTCCTAAGTATCAGAGGGTTCATGGGAAACCTAACATTTCCTTCTAAGATAGTTATTAAAGGAAAGAATACTACATGAGGGCGTCGCTGAAGAGCGATATCACCCTCTTGACAATAAGCAACTTCTACATCCCTAGGGATATCATAGACTGCCCTAAAGTTAGTTAAAGATGCCTCGGTGTTAAGAAGATGGGAGAAACCCATTCTTAACTCTAGAGTAAGAAAAAGAAATTGAAAAAAGAGAAGGAATGGAGGAAGAAACTTACTGTGGGCTCTAGGAATTGGTGGTCTTGGTTGGAGTATGCACGGGAAGAATATGCTAGGCAGAGAAGGAGTTGGAGGAGTAGGGACGTAAAAAATGATATGAAGAGTAAGAAGGTACTATTTATAGGGGGAAGACAATAAAAAATGAGCGGGAAAAATCTTTTTTGATTCCTTTTTTTTTTTGTTACTTCCACACGCATGGCCTTGGTTCACGAACCGTCAGGTCATGATTACAGGTAAATTTAACAAGCTATCATAACGCTTCTTTTAAGAAGGCATTAATAATTGTCTTATCTTTCATTTAATGACTGACGGTTAAGCTTCCCGAGAAATCCCTAGAGTATCATTAATTCGTTCCCGGTGGCTAGACACGAATCAAAGGGGGCTATTGTACGGCATAAGGCTTTGAGCCCACTGGGTATTGGGCCTTAGCCCAAGCGCATTACTAAGACATTCTCAAGCCCAAATCCAATAGTGGGCTTATTCAACTAATTGCAAGATAGATAGGCCTATACCGATCATGTATGGGTTGATTAGGGGCTGTATTTACCTAGAACCAATTCCAAAGTCATCTCCACCATTTCCAAAGAAGCATGTTCCATGTCAGGAATAATCAAATCGGACCCCACCCACACGAGTAAAACCATAACGTAATCATGGAAACTCCACCAACCTTAAGCTATAAATAGGGGAAGTGAGTAGAGAGAGGGGGTTGGTCATGTTGAGCGAAAGGTGAGAGCTAAAGAGAGATAGTACTAACCTCAGAGAGGAGCTTAAAGGAGAGGGGGGAGTTTCGCGAGGGCGAAGGAGTGTAGCTAAGTAGTCCGATTGGGAGCTACCTATAGTAGGAAACTCATAACTCATCATATAAATAAATTGTGAGCCCAATACTAGGCCCAGTCCAGTGAGGAAAATTGGGCACGTACAGGTACTATTCATGGTTTTCACTGCACTTTTTTATACTATTCATGATCCTATAATACTATTTCAGCTAATTTTTACATTTATTTATAGTAATTTCAACAACAAAATTTCAGTCTCAGCAAAATAATGGATTCCAAACAAACTCTAAATTAGAAAATATATAAATATTCAAATTGATTTGGTCTCTCTTAGATATAGTTGTTTCTAAATTTAATATTTTTAAAAGAAATTTAATAAAATTTCTGCCACTTTCATTTTGACCTCTCTTCATCCGCCGCCCCTGGAATAAATCCCTTTTTCTCTCTCTTACCGAATCGTTTCTTAAGTCACTATCCAAAAAGACTAAAATAATCCCACAGGTTTTCAAAAGCAACGCTTACACTTACCCACTCTTGACAAAACCGCACTGCAGTGCACATTTGCTCTTCACATATCGCAAAATCCATTTGTTAACGTATATTATGGGTCCGTTTAGATTGAACTTATTGTTGCTGAAACTGAAAACTGAAAACACTGTAGCAAAATAATTTTTAAATATGTGAATAGTATTGTGGGATCTGTGAACAGTACATAAACAGTACGTGAACAATGTATGAACAGTGTTTTTTGTCCCTTGCACAATAAAATCACATGTTCACGCGCAGAAAAAAAAAAAAACAGGAAATGCAAAACGTGAACGCAGGTTTCAGCTGAAACCAAACGGGCACTATGTTATGGGCTTTAGGCCCAGTTAGTTTACTTGTATAGCACATTTATAGTTATACTATATTTTACTTGTACCGCACACATAGACTTACTTGTATTGTACACATATACCTCTTATATAAAGGCAGCATGCATATTCTTTGATCATATAAAATACAATACCATCGTTCTGTATTTCTACCACCATTCAAACCAAAACCCTCTCTCTCTCTCTGCGCTCGTACATCCATGTCGTCCTCCGAACCCCAGCTACCAAAACCACAACCAGAAGAAGAAGAAGAAGAAGAAGATGAATCGTCCAAACCTCAGAGCAAGAAAGCCGCCAAGAAAGAAGCCGCGAAGCTTGAGAAGCTAAAGCGCCGCCAGGAAGCCGCCGTGGCCTCCGGCGTTCAGTCGCTTTCGATGGAGGATCCGCTCGCCGACAATTACGGCGACGTTCCGCTTTTGGACCTCCAGTCGAAGGTCGCTCCCGGTACCAGGGTCTGGACCGAGATCGGCAAGCTGGCTGAGCCGTTGAAGGACCAGTACGTGCTGGTGCGGGGTCGCGCGCAGCGGATCCGCGCCAAAGGGAAGACCGCCTTCGTGGTTTTGAGGGAGAGACTATTCACTGTGCAGTGCGTCCTCACGGAGCAGGACGGCGTCATTAGCCGCCCAATGCTGAAGTACACCGCCGGGCTCACCCGCGAGTCGATCGTCGATGTTGAAGGCGTGGTCTCCGTCCCTGGAATAACGATTAACAGTACCACTCAGCAGGTTTCTACTTCAATTCCTAGCCAGCTTTTCATTTGTGTCTATTCTATGAATATGTGAATGTATGGTGAAATTGTTTCATGCTTGAATACGATATGTTATGTGGCTATCTAGGAGAGTAAGTTTGAGTGGCTGCTGTTTCCAAAATGTTGAATTATTAATTATTTTAATGGACTCATAATAAATAAAGGAGACATGATGGGTTTTAGATAGCTCAACCGGTAAAATCTCTTATCGTCTCGAATATAGGACTTGAACCAATTGTTGTCTTGGCCCGATGATAAATCATCAAGATGCCGACTCCATAGGTTTCAAATCGTATGGAATCAATTAAAAAATTAAAGGAAACTAAGGGGGAGAGATGAATACATATTGGATTCTTCTATGAACAGTGGTTTGCAGATGTGTAATTGCTTTAAGTTTGTTTGCATGCCTTTCTGAAAAATATTGGGGGCAAGGTTGCACTGGGTACGGCTTCTTTTTTTTAATGCCATTTAGGTTAGGGGTCTATACTCTTATTGCTATTGTTGACATAAGTTTGGGTCTTTTCTCCTTTAGTGAAGTGATTTGGAGCTTTGACAAATGTTTTTGGAAATTTTTTTAGTATATTGATGCATAAGAAATATTTATATGTTTGAAGGTTGAAATTCAAGTTCGAAAGATTTTCTGTGTTAACAAAGCTATGCCAACCTTACCCATCAATGTTGAAGATGCTGCTCGTAGTGATGTTGAAATTGAAAAAGCTTTGCAGGTACGTTCACTAATAAAGACCTCTCTCTCTATCTCTCTTGTCATTCCTATTTATCTTAGCATTTCAATTAGAAGATGCTATCAGTTGATGGCATATCTGCAATCAGCTTGAACTTTGCTAAAAATTATTACACCTTTTATTATTGAAACGTTGGCCATTTCTACGTATATTTATTATTGGATCATTTGATGGGTGCAGAATGGAGAGCAGCTTGTTCGGGTTAACCAAGATACTCGTTTGAACTATAGAGTTCTTGACATACGAACACCTGCTAATCAAGGAATTTTTCGCATTCAGAGTCAAGTTGGGAATGTAAGTTACTGCCCTTTCTGGATACTTGATATATTGCTTGTCATCATCATCATTATCATTGTGCACCTTGTATCAATTTTAGTAATCTGTAGATGCAGAATTTCTAGTTGGCCTCTCTAAAAAAGCACGTCAGTTGGTTTTCCATCGTGTGTGTGTGTGAGAGAGGAGGTGGTATCTCATGTTACTGTCTCATATCTCAGTAGGATAATTTTCCATGAGAGAGAGAGTGAGTTGCCATTGATTGGACATAGAAGTAAAAATGGAAGCAGGGAGAGGCATGAAAGCATGAGAGAATAGTACTCATCTCTTCCCTTACCCAAAGAGAAATTAATGGAAGGTTGGGATTTGTACTTATACATATTCATTTTTTCAATAATGGATTCATATTTGGAAAATTATTTTTTGTTCCAAACATTTTTATGGACTTCATAGTAATTTTATCAAAAAAGATGAACTAATAAATAATAATTGATGATTTTGTAAAGCACTTAAAATCATCAGTTGGAACTCATTGAGTACTACCTCCTTTATTTGAATTAATTGTTTTGTAGGCTTTCATCTATTCCTCACATGTATCGTGAAATTAATTATATAGAAGTGGTATTGAATCATCAGTATTTCCAGGAGAAACAAGCCCGTCATTTTATTTCTATATATGAGCTTATTGAGTAGTGTCCAAATTTTATGTGTGCTGAAGAAGATGATGGTACTCTATGGATCCTAAGTAGGGTCCAAATTTGAGGTTTTTGTTGATCTTTTCATTAGGGTTAATTGTTATTTGAAATATTCCAAGGCTGGATGTCTATGTGCTTGATTATTTTCATTACTGTGCAGGTGTTTAGACAATTCTTGTTATCAGAGGGTTTTTTTGAAATCCACACACCAAAACTAATAGCTGGCTCAAGTGAAGGTGGTGCTTCTGTCTTTAAACTGGACTATAAGGGGAAACCTGCATGCCTAGCTCAATCTCCTCAGCTTCACAAGCAAATGGCAATTTGTGGTGATTTTGGACGTGTGTTTGAGATTGGCGATGTTTTCAGAGCAGAGGACTCCTTCACTCATCGACATTTGTGTGAGTTTACAGGTCTTGATGTTGAGATGGAAATCAAGGAGCATTATTTTGAGGTAAAATTGGATTTCTGAGGTTTTTTTCTAATCAGCATCTAAATTTAGTTATGGTCTAGACTTTGCTGAGGATCTGTGCTGGTTTGTGTAGGTTATGGATGTTGTGGACCGCTTATTTGTTGCAATGTTTGATTCCTTGAACAATAATTTTGCAAAGGAGCTAGAAGCAGTGAGGAGGCAATATCCATTTGAGCCTCTGAAGGTAATTATTTATTATGAGTTTCAAAATCTTGGAATACTTTGGTTGCAGCATTCTGTTTGGTATATGATGTCTTGGACTCTTAGGTGCCTATATATTCAAGATGCTTATGAAAATTGCTTTATGTTTATCCATTATAATACTTGTGGACTATTTAGGAACTATCTCCATTTTGCATCCCTCTTTGCTTGTCTTAATCTTAAATCTAATTTTAACTTTTTATATGTGCAGTACCTGCGACAGACCCTAAGGCTTACATTTGAGGAAGGTATCCAAATGCTCAAGGTAATGATAATGCATTTAAGTTCAGCAAAAAAAGAATAATGCTTTTATGCCATTGCATCACCTTTGAACATATAGAATGTGGCTAAGATCATTAAGGTAGGAATAACCTGAACAAATAATAAAAATTAACAGTTGGGGGTTCAGTTCTTATTTACATGGCTTTATCATAATCACTTTCCTAATTCCAATACTTTGTCAGATTTAAATAATTTAACAAAATTACATGAACCTTACCTTCACGGGGCAGAAACTAATAGGATTGGCAGTTCCTCATGTCCATGTCCCTGGCACATAGGTTTTGAACAGAAAAAAAAAAATGCATAGTAACCAGGCAGGAGAAATGCAATTGAGTGGTATGTATTATTAGACACTCTCTTTAGCTGGTGAGGCAACTATTGGGATTGAGGGTTACATGGTGTTTTGTTGAGTTGTATTTGTGTTGTGTGGTTGATCTACCCCCCACTCCTTCTCTACTTTTAGGAATTGGAACACAAAGAATAGGCAATGGAGGACTTCTAGTTCTAGATGGCTTATAATTAGTTTCTATCAGTCCCATATTTATTTGAATGCTGTGCATTCTGTTCCTTCTCTTTTTGGCAGTAATTATTATACTGTGTAAATTTCAAATTGTATAACATTAAAAGAAAAGGTGATAGAGTAGGCTGAATGGCTGATTGAAAAATTTATGGCATCTTTTGCTTTCAGTTATTTAAAATTTTGGGGGCTTATGCTTAGTAAGACTAACATTGAGTAATACATGGCTGCTGCTAATTGCAAAGTTTCCTTCCTTCTTTAAATTTTGTTAAGTTTTATTTTACTTTATTTTTGATAAATAAAGAAGGGGTGATCCTAAAGTTTGGCATGTTTGTATAGGATGCTGGTGTAGAAGTTGACCCTCTTGGGGACCTAAATACTGAGGCAGAAAGAAAGTTGGGACAACTTGTTCTAGAGAAGTAATTTAATCTTACTTGATCTTTTATCCTTACCTATGCTTTTTATATAGTTCTTTTCTTGTCTTTCTTATTTACAGTTTGTTGTTAATGATTCAAAAATTGTATATAAATGACAAGCAGATTTTGTTTCTGATTGTAGGTATGACACTGAGTTCTACATCCTCCACCGTTATCCTTTGGCAGTGAGACCATTTTATACAATGCCTTGCTATGATAATCCAACTTACAGTAACTCATTTGATGTCTTCATTCGAGGTAAATTATCAACTATTTCATTAGTACTTTGTCGCACATATTTATTAAATCTCTTGCTGCCTTATTTTTCAAATTTTAAATAATCAACTATTGTTGCAAAGTTTTGGTGACTTTTCAATCTTTATCCTTTTTGTGTTTTTTAATGTAATGTGTATTAGTCAGTCCTCATTCTGGAGATACTTTATATCCTTGGATGCCTGTTTATTACCTAGATTATGCAACATTTTATATTTAATGATTAAATGGCTGAAAGCTATGTGATAGGGAGGGTGGGTTGCAATTTTAGTGGCCTTTTGATAAATTGTGTTGGCTGTGGGCGGTGCACACACTAAGTTAGATTTGGTTGAGCTTGCCCCTATGCGGAGCAAATTGATTAGAAGACTCAGCCCAATATCGATTAATTTCTTATATCCAAATTTTCTCTTTGTTTTGTGTCTGGTTTTTCTAAGATTTAATCTTGTAACCTATACAAAGAAAAAAAAAATTGTGTAAACCTAAACTTTGATGGTTAAAAAGATCATACATCAGGGAATCACCAAGAGCCTTGTCCCTATGTCAAATTTTTTACTGTTGCGGAAGTCAAACACGCAGACTTAGTGTTGAGCACGTACTGATGCATGTAAAAAAAAGAGAGTTAAATCTCTCTTCTTTTTATTTTAAATTTGTAAGTTACACAGAGTTGGAGCGGAGCTCATTCAATTAGAATAATGATTTTAGTAGTTGACTCAACAAACACCCTAAAAACAAATTTTTGTTCGATCTTGATTTAATTAAAACATTTTTTAGTAAATTTTTTATATAGAGATATAGAATTGTAGATGAAAAGTTGGGTATCAGACATGGGGTTTGAGGATACCCCAATGGTTCCATCACCTCTTGTGGTTCCTAGGCATTGGGGTTTTAACCCAACCAGCCCATGACCATTACCTATATATATATATATATATAAAGAAGTTGGATATCAGACAGATTGAGGTAGCTTGAAGAGATTATTTCATTGTATGATCTTCAAATTAGGGATTTAAAAAAAAAAAGATGGATCTTTCTAAATAAAAGATTTAGAATTTTTGGGTAGTGATTAGGGCAAGATGAAGGAAAATTGCAACTGAACCATTGGCAAAGGTGTTTTTATATTTTTATTGAATAATATTTTGTCTTTTGAATCTCCTAACAGCTTCTACTTTTTTTCCTTTTTATTTTTGGATTGGTAAGTTACAACACACCCACCCAGTGGGTTTTGAACCCAAGACACACTTAATAGGGAAGGAGGTGCCAGTTGAGTTCTAATTGGCCTAATAGATTCTCTTTCATTGTAAACTGATCACCTGTTTTGAAGGTTAATCTGTGTGTCTGTCTATTTTGAATGTTAACAGTACCTATTTTATTGGAAAATAGTAGAATGTGCAGTGTGCATGTTTTACCATGCAATCATTTATATTATCTGAATCAATTTTTAATTCTTCTTTGGTTATTGATCTTAATTCAATTCTGTTTGTTACTCAGGTGAGGAGATAATTTCAGGAGCTCAGCGTGTACATGTACCAGATTTCTTGGCTGAGCGTGCACAGGCATTAGGAATTGATGTCCAGTCAATATCAACATATGTTGATTCTTTCCGGTAATTTCTGCGTAACAATTTTTTTTTTTTTAATTTTCCGTTATTCCTGTTTTAGCCAAGGCCACTTTCCCTTGCAGCTTCTTTCCACAGCTTAATTTCAACAAAAGAAAGGGGTGATAATTATGGTTATTGGTGAAATTAGAATTACAATTTACAGCTTTGTGCATTTAAGGGTTGCTTTTGTCAAATAATTTGAATTGATTGTCTAGCATTAGGCAGATGCCCTGCAGTCACTGAGCACACAAGGGTAAAAGTGTTCTCCTGAAATGGGGTTATGCACTCAAATTTTAGCTTGTGTGTTCTTATTCTTAAAACCCTTTTTCTTTTATTATTAAATAATTTTATGGGAACGCGCTGCTTAATATTTTGAAAACGAGGTTTCTTTTCTCATGACTGAAATATTGTATTTTGGCTTATTACAGATATGGTGCACCTCCACATGGTGGGTTTGGTGTAGGATTGGAGCGTGTGGTGATGCTTTTCTGTGGTTTGAATAACATTCGGAAAACATCCCTTTTCCCTCGTGACCCACTTAGGATCGCTCCATGATGGAATATTTCAGCAATCATCGACACTCCGATTCTCTTTTTTATTCCCCAAAATTTCATGCTTTAGAACTGTTGAGAAATTTATACGGTTTCCTTACAAGGGGAATATTTCTTTTTGGCACTTTCAAAGCATGTGAAGCAATGACAAATTCCTATAAATTGTTACTACTTTTTATTGCCTTTTTTTGCTGCTATCTGGAAGTCTTCATTTTCTTTTGCCTATGATAAAGTAACTCACACTCACACACACCAAAGGGAGTGAACCTATGCCATCACTTTCAGATGGAATGCCAGTTGGGCTACAGGACCATATCAACTGGTATGAGAAAGGATCTCTAAATAACCGCATATTTTGCCATCTGGACATGCTCCATGTGAGAATTACTGGTAAACTTGTTGCAGCTTTCATCCTAGGACTGGCTTTCATGAGTTCATGACCATGCCACGGGCGGGATGAGTGGAGAGATGTTATTTTGGAAATAGCTTTATAGTTTAGGTTCTGATGTAGAAGGGTTAAATTACTTGGGCTATGTAATGATTGACCATACAAGTGTAACAATGTTTACTTATATATATAAAAATAAAAAAAGCGTATCAATGTGGGGTTATCATGGTTCTTATGATCCTACAAAAGTAGAAGAATTCATACGCCTTTTCTTTCTATGAAATATAAGGATTTACTAGGGATCTTACTCAACTAATGGGCCAATAGGCAAAATGGCTTACATGAACTCCACAATTTTCTTCCCAGATTCCTCAGAGGCTACAGCATTATAATAGTGACATTTGTATCAAAACCAAATCAAAGAATCATTCTTCTCAAGTAAATCAAAGGGTCGTTAGGAATGCTAGGGGCATATTAGATTTTTTCGGGACCAATGTTATGTCAATACCCAACAGAAAAAAGGAGAGGAAATACAACAATTTTATACCAGTTGATCAAACGGTAATTATAAAGGCAACCTTTCAAATTGTTCTACTGATTGAACATCTACCAATTACAAAAACATTTGTCCAGAATTGCCGTGGTCCTAGGAGGATTTGCGTATACTTAAACCGCAATAAACTAAAAAGTCAAGCACCTTCATTGTACAAATCTACAATAAATAAAATGGGAATTCTACAAGCATTACTCTCAAGCTTTATTTGAAGAATTTGATTCCCACACTCGATCTCGTGACCTGTCACTTCTGGTGAAAAGTTGTCCATAACATCCAATAAAAGGTCAAAAAGAGTAATAAGGGTTATCATAACATTAGTGAGAGTTTGAAAAGCTTTTAACAGCTAAGTTTCTAGTTTCGACCAACACCACTGATGCGGCTGACTAGCCCTCCTCAAGCAGGGTGAAACATTTGCCATGGCCAGTGACCCTCCTGCTGCCACATGTTCTATAATTCTCGCTTGCCATGGCCCATGATATCACTCCCATCTCATAGGGCAAACTTGGTTTTGATTTTGATTGTGTGGTCAAGTAAACCTTTGTGTGGGACAATTCCGAGACGACTCCTCCCCCCAAAAAAAAAGAAAAAGAAAAAAAAAAAACTTGTATATTGAAAAAAAAAATTGAACAAGTACACCTGATCTGATAAAACGACCTATATTGGCATGCCCTCTCCCCTTCCTATCTCCAAAAATAAAATATAAAGGAACAAAAAAGAAAAAGAGAGGAATCCCAATAAACAATAATTACATCAGAATTCTATTACATTTAGTAACCAAATGCGTTGCCCACAAAATCATCCTCATCGTCACTAGTATAAGATTCTATCAGTTGACTATCATCATCATCCTCATCACCATCGGTCACAATCTCCAGTATTCCTCCTCCGCCATCCATGATGAAATCCCCATCATCTTCATCATCGTCAAGATCACTTACACTATCATCATCATTGCTCATATCATCAGCATCACTATCACCATCCCCATCAAGATCTGGACCCAGTAAGCTGTCCATATCACCATCATCATCGTCATCATCATCATCCTCATCTTCCTCCTCACTCTCAGCATCATCGGGATCAGAATCATCATCGGTTGACCTTCGGCGACCGATTTCATAAACCCTAGCAGAAGAAATCATCTCTTCTTGGTCATCCATTGTAATCAACCCTACAAAGGAATCTGTTGGTTCTGTTGCAAAGTCGAGGACACAACGATCCACTGGAATAGTGGCAATGTCGGAGTAGTTGACTGCATCCACTGTGCGGAATGCAGCAAAGAGGGGATGCTTGGATCGACGTGTGTGAACTGCTGACATTGCATCCTCAAGATTTCTCCTAAGGATTGCATAAATTACATCACCGCGTGCATTAAATGTTATCATTGTTTGGTCTAAAGATGGTACGCTTCGGAGGAGCCTAAACTTCCGGAGATCCCAGACCTCAGAGTTTATAATTACCTGTCAAATGAAAAAAAATATATATTAAAAAAAATCACAGGAAAGAAAATGGAGGGAGAGGGAGAGGGAGACTACAAGCATCTAAACAATAGTTAGAAGGGTTCAATATCAGATTTGAATTTTGGAAAATTTTTTCTAAAGAAAAAATAAAAAAATTCAGGTGCATCTCGGAAAAGTTACACCTCCAGACAGCTAATCCCAAAAAAAATAAAAAATAAAGATCCTAATAAAAGCCCATTAAACAGTTTATATGTTTAATTAATTGATTTTGATAATTAGTTTAAATGTTTAATTTACGCTCCTGGCTACTACTGATCAGTCTAAAACCTCATCCACTTAGCATTAAAAACCTTAACAAACCCATTCATAAGCCAACTGATGTTATTGGCAGTTATACTCTATAGACATAAACCCTACAACTGAAAAAGAAAATAAATATAATCAAGTAATTTTGATCATTAACCTTTTTCTAGAAAACATTGTTGTTATTTTCTTGCATATTGAATGCAGGACAAAGTTGCTAAAAGGGACTGGAGATAAATTTGCTTTAGTGATGAGGATTAGTAATGAGGAGTTCAACAGGTTAGCACTTATATAATATTCATATAAGAAATACCAGTATGACTACTGTAGCAGAGGAAGGGTTCTCCATACCTCATTCCCTGCTGGATGAAAACCACCACCTCCATAATCTGTAAATTGATCAAAGCGATGAACAGGGGCAGGAACCCGTCGATCCCACAGGACCCCATTCCATAGCAGCATCGCATCTGAAGGGCTGAAATGGATGGGAGAATAAATATGCCCCCGACCTGTAGAACTGGCATACGTGTCCGATAGTTTCAATTCCAACTGGAAGGTCTGAATATCATACAGGAAAATTTCCCGTCGTCCAGGTTCTGATGATAGGGCTGCAAAAATGTTTCCAGCATTGCTAAACCTTGCCGCCTTACACCCTTCAAATGGATGCATTGGCCCACCTGAGATTGAAGATGCATCCCACAACCTTACATCTTGGGAGCTTGAAGAAAGCACCAACTGCGTCTCACCAGAAAGATATGACTCAATAAATGTCATAGGAGACTGATGGCTTATGCAGCTCTCCAGCACATTGTTGCTGTTGGAGTCAAAAATTTTGAGCTCTCCAGTGTGGGTGCCAACTGCAAAACGGGATGAGTCTCCAAGAAAATTAATGCACGTCAAAAGAGAAACAACATCATCCCTACAAGTTCTCCATGGTCTAAATCTGCTGTAAACAAACTGACGATCTCTGCGATTTCCATGTACCCCACCATACATACTTCTAAACTCACGTGTACCAAGTCGGGCTGTTACATTGGATGGGGCTTCAAGGCTTCTTTTTGGTTCAGGACAAACATGTGGATGTAAGAGAGAGAGTGGTGGAAGAGTGGTTATGGGGGCAGGGCATTGGCGATGCTGATGCTTCAGATATTGAACAACAAGAGAGTCTAGAGTTAAACGCTCTGTGCTGATGGCTTGAGGATCATTTAAAAGCCCAAGTTGTGGGAACGGTGTCACCTGACCCGTATGGATGTTAGTATATGGGCTGTCATCCACATAATCACCCAAACAACTACTTGGTGTTGATCGCCCATGCTGATCTCTTAGGTTAGAACTTGGTGAAGAAAGCCCAATGGTATCAACTAGTAGATTGCTTTTACGAAAAGTATTGGGTGTTGGAAAAACTGGAGACCGAAGTCCTTGCTCACTTGCATGAAATCGCTTTCCAGAGAATGAAAATGACCCAATATCCTTTAGCTCTGATAATTTGCGCTTCATTGGCAATACAATTGGAGTCTTATACTGGGACTCTGCATCAAAATTAGGGTTTGGCAATGACTCTGATGGAGTTTCTGATCTAGCCGGGGTTTCTGATACAATTGCATGTTCAGAAGATTGTTTTGAAGTCATGAAGATTTTCCTGACAGATGCTGAGTGAGAATCATGGGATAGCAACTGATTTTTTGACTGAAAACCAAAACTGGGCGAGAAAGCTAGTGGTTTTTTCTTTGAAGAAAATATAGTTGAATCATACTTTAAGCCTGTATCCTCATCCCGTGCAGCAGGTTTAGATTTTTCTGTAAAAAATCCACTAGGAGCACGACCAGAGGGCCACTGGAGTTGCATAGAAGGGGCTTCCTGTGAAGAGGACTGGTGTGTGAGAGATGATGGAGCTGCTAAGGATGGCAAAGGCGTCAACTGAGCCTCTTTTAACAATGCAGCAGCAGTTGAACCCAAACCAGACGCCTGTAGGTGTTCATGGATTAGAAGTAAAAGTTCCCTGGGATTTTCGTAAACATATAACACAAGAAGAGAGAGAGTCAAAAGGTGAAAAGAGGAGGTACAAGTAGAAAGCAATGGATGATGAATGCATAAAAATCACACCAAAAAAGAAATTATAAAGTACCTGGAATGGTAAGTAATAGGAGTAGCAGCAGCAATAGCTGCTCTTTCTATACGCCTCAAAGTAGGTGTAGCAGCATCAGTGGCTGCTAAAGTACTTGCACGCCCTGAATTTGTCACAATCTGCAAATATATGGTTCAACATAGTTTCAGTTACATCCGCAATGAAAAGAGAGCAATAGAGAGATAGAGATAATGGAAACCAATTTCAACTCCTGACCTCAAAGCTACCCCTAATTTTCTATATATATGTATATATAATTTTTTTTTTTTTTTTTTTTTTAAAAGGCTTACTGCAATCAGCTCAATCGCTGCCTGGGAAAGTTCAGCTTGCCACCTGCCTTGCTCGGTTCCAGTTGTCTGGCTGCCCGAATCTCGAATTAGTTCTGATAGCTTTTTCCCAACCTAGAACACCAAATTGAACTAAGTAACACAAAGTGATGACCTAGGGAGATTTATCCAAACATTTCTCTTAATATATAAGATATTAACACAGCTATGACTTAACATCAGAAAAGCAGTAAACTAGTTTGAGAGCAGCAAAACATAAACATCAATACAGTTAAATCTTATTGTGGAAGCTTAACTAGGATATGATAATTGTAAGCTGCAGCAGAATTATACTTGAACTAATCTATAATGATTTTTTTTTTTTTTTTACAGGTAATGTCACCTAAACTATCATGGAAATATCAAAAAAAAAATCAAATTTTCTTTGCAACCATAAAATACCAAGTCAAGTAATGGATTAAAAGGAAAAAAAATTAATTTAATTTAAAAGGAAAAAAAATTAAATTAAATTTAACTCCTCTGTAAAGAGATGGTGATCTCCACTTGTGTTTATCAGATAACCTTTTCATGTAGATAACCATATCTGTGTATAAACTTTGCATCTACTTTTCTTTTTAAATCCCCAATAGGTCACAAGAGGATTGTTTCCTTCCCTTGAAGTATCTGGAAATTTATCAGATAATACCCTCTCGCTTTTGCAACTGCAAGTAAATATTGAGAAAATATTTGGGGCATCCTGGCCAAATGGGAAGTGCTGGTACTCAGTTACATAAAAGGAATATATGTAGGCTCTTTTGAGAACAACCAATATGGTAAATTTCGAAAAGTGAAATCCCTTGTTCATTGGGTATAAGGAATGCAAGTCCAGAAATGAACTCATCCATAAAAACAGTGGATATGACTACAACAAGGTCTGAAAGGTCCATTTTTCTTGACTTCTCCAAACGCAATATTCTGGAATATGGACCTGTGCACAACTGGCTACGAGGTATGAACTGAAGCAGACCAGACTGGACTTAATTGGTTGAGTTGGGTTTTGATACTGGCTGCAGTGCCAAATTTTGTTACAGATAACATCATTCATCCTCGCCAGGTCTGGCACTAGAGGCATCCACATTTATGGTAAAAAGAAACAAAATATGATATTCAGTCATTTCAAATAAGAATATTACTATTAATTATATGAAAGTCAGTTACCTGAAGCTTTGTCAGTATGTGCGCAATAGCATCATCCCTGGCTAGACCAAGAAGGACTCGGCATACAAGAGCACGAAGACAATCAAGAGCAGCAGGAGGTGAATATATGCGTGGTTGGAGTAGATGGAGAAGAACCTTTATGCCATTGTTGGCACGTACTGCCTCTCTTGCTTGACGATATCCAAGTTCCAATTGTGTAGCAAGGCCAGCACAACCTGCTCCAGCACCTAAAGATATTCTACGATCTCCAACAAGTCCTGAAGTGGCCGGGGCAACAGGAGTTTGTGAAGTGCTACTGACAGACTGTGTACCACCTGCAGCACTGCCTCTATCTACCACACTGGATTCCCCATTCCGGTCCCTTTGATCACTCTGGCTGGAACTGTTAACAGCTCGATCTGAGATATTACGTTCTGTGTTCCTATCTCTAGTCTCAATGGCAGGACCAATTGAGGTTTGGGCGGAAACAGAATGCTGGCCTTGTGCAAGTAGAGGCGGTTTATTGCTGATTGAAGGTGGTGGACAAACAAGATTGACTAATACATTTAGTGCTGGTTGAATGATCTGCAAAGATCCAAGTGAAAATAAGAAAATGTGATATAGTGGTGAACAAACAGACAAAATGATCAGCGAGTCTGATTCCAGCAACCGTAGATGTCACGGAAGATAAGCAATAGATTGCACAATGTCTTACCTCTGGGTCCACATAACTACTAGCACTATTTGCCGCATCCAAAATGACTGCTATACCAACGCGATTATTGCTTAATGTGGCACTTACAATCATCTTGCGGGTATTGGGTACTAATGTAACAATATGCAAAACACCCAATGCATATTGGAGCAAGTCGTGCAAATAACGCTCGACAGGTGGGGCCTAAATACAACAAAAATTGGACATATTAGAGAATGCAAGAAGCAAATACAAGCGAGGAAAGATGAAACCTGAGCATATCATACCTGACACAATTCCAACAACGTAATATGTCCATTAGAACTTAAGAACTTCTCAACAGCAGGCCAGCGAGTTCTTACAAATGCTGGACCCAGCTTCCGATCCTTCTGTAGCTGCAGAAGGACTGCATCCAAAGCTTCATTACTGATGTCAAGTGGCTTGTAGGCTGCCCTTACACTTGATATATTGCGGGCTGCAATTCGATTGCTTTTATTTGGACGAATGGATTCCACAAGCAAAAGGAGATGAGCTCTAAAATATTGCCGCAGAGCAACACAAGTGTGGTACGCTATCTGCTTCTCTGATGATGTCAGTACTTCTGCAGATGAACGATCATTTCGAAATGATCCTGAACTGGACAAGCCTAATGCTCCAGTATTTACTCCAGATCTTACTGAGGCAGCATCATTTAACAGGATGAGTAATTTCTGCAAACCATCCTGAGCATCAAAGGCATCAAGTACAGCTCGGAAGACAAATGCAGCAGCAAAAAACAAGGCAGCATTTTTTCTAGCTTGATCCTGGGAGCACTCAAGAAGTTGGATAGCTAATTCAACCACCTGGTGTACAATATCTGAGGGAAGAGCACATACACGTTCCATTATTCCCTGAAAGAATTTATTACGAATTGAGAACCCAATGAACAGATTATATAAAAATGATATACAGGGAAATATACTTGTGAAAAAAAAAAGTTTCAAATGATCAGACCTAACATTCTGACAAGCCATTACCTGCAGAGAACCAATACTAAATAAGCAGGAAGAAAGACCAAGGAAGGTTTGAGCAACTCTAGGGACAGCAAGAAGTTTCTGCATGCCACCCCGATCAACAAATAATGCAGCAAATTTCCTGTGAGCAGCTAGTGCACAGATTAGCTTCATTATATCAAGCAAGATTGCAATCTTTGATGCCTCCTTGTGTTTGGAACTCCGTTGCAACAGTGCAAGACAGACATCAACCCCCTTTTCGTGCAGTACAGGTCCAAGAACTTCAACATATTCTCCAAGTATCTCAAGACACTGAATACAGTATTTTTCTCTCGACTGTGCCAGAGATTCGGAGTCCGGGATGAAATATTCTTCAACATCCTCACTGGTTTCTGCTTCAGGCCCGCCTTGAATCATCGTGTCATCCTTGATAGTAATAGAGCTTCTGTCACCAAACCAAGAAAGTGTTATTATAAGAATACTCAAACTAACAAAAAAGATGCATGGGCCACTGGGAATCTACAACAACTTTAAGCAGCACATTGTTTGTACTCCCTCACAAATGAGCCTAGGCTCAAATGGCACTTCCTACCCTCACAAGTGTACGTAGAGGGTGAGATCATGGGTTCAAAACTCACTGGGTGCTAGTGTAACTTACCAAATTAAAAAAAAAATGTACTCCCTCAATTTCTGTGCATATTTAAATATGAAATTACCTACCTTGAAACTTCAAGTGCATTTCCAGCATCTACAACGGTGGATGCAGCTCTGGAAGCAGCCAAAACAGCAGCTTCTTCATTGTTTGTATTTTTAAATTCCTAGCATAGAGAGTAGTAAAGCAGTAAGAATTAAATACTCCATGCACCATAATTTTGTATAAAGTAGGGAAAGCAATGCAGCATACCTCAAAAGCCGCACTTTTGACCACTTCAGCGGCAGCATCGCCAGCTGCTTTGATAGCCTCTGCAGGTGCATCGGCTGCTCTCGCTTCAGCTTCAGCAGCTCTAACTGCCTTCTTTACCAGATCAGATATATCTTTAGATCCAATGCTACATTCTTGATAGCAGTCATCATTATCCTCTCTTTCGACAGGCACAGCATCAGATGTGATCCTGCCATAAGACTTTCTAGCATCTGGTACTTTTTTTATGTCTAAATGTCTTGAAAAACTCCTCATTGTGCTCCGCCCCTGTCCTAGTCGACTACCAGATCCTGGTGAGGTTAAAAGCTGTTCATTCTCTAGAGCACCTTCATTAACCCTTCCCTTGCTTCTGGATCTCAACCCACGGTTTGTTCTGCGCCTTAAGGAGTCATCCCTTGTATTTTCATCAAAATCCCCAAATTTATTCTTCCCATCACGCAAATCTCGACTATGCCATCTGTCCTCACCATCGGCATCTGCCACATATGAATCAGTCTCTTCATCCAAGGCATTGGGTGGTTCACCATCATTCACCCAGCATTCTTCTCCACGTCCTTGCCAAACAATGCTTCTATCCTGATCCCTTTCAACACATTGGTCATCTATGGATCTCTCCTCAGCCCCCCTCAGATCATCTAAATAAGTTGTTTCCAGAACCTGCCTTACCCTACCCCGGCCTTCGTCCCTGCCTCTTATGATAATAGCAGCAGATGCAGTCTTATTCTCTGTTAAATGATTAGCATCTTTCTGGCTTGTATTTGTCTCCCCAAGGACACGCACACGAAGATAGCGCATAAGCTTGGCAGACAATCCAGATGTCAACACATCTTCTACTACTACCTGACCACCACTGAAATTGACCAAAATATTTATATTAATGTGAAGCAAACTAGTGCAGAAGGATATAATGAGAACTAAAAATATATGGTAAGCAATCTCATTCAGCAGAATATAATGAGAATTAAACTAGTGCAGAAGAATTTAATGAGAACTAAAGTAGTGGAGAAGATTATAATGAGAACTAAAAAATAAGCGGTCAGCAATCAACTTCAGCAGCGTACCCTGCCAAAGATACAGCAAGAAGTCCAGTAGAATAGGTTTTCAACATTTCATAATCTGGGCATTTGTGATCAACACTAGGAATTCTGGAAGCATCATCAATCACCCAATTTTTTATGTTCTCCAAAACGGCTTCTTCAAAAACATGAGGATACTGCAAAATAGCTCATCAAATTGTTAACACACCATAAACTCACAATAATCACACCAAATAGATTAAAAAAGACAAATTTCTTACAATCCAAGTCAGCGAGCAGCTTAGAAGAAGCCTTGAAGCAGCTGCCTGGATGGAGGGTGGGTATCTTGCTTCTGATAGAAACTTTGAAGATATCAACTCGAAGAAGTCATCGTTTTCCTAAGGACAAGAGGGGAAATTTTATGATACACATTGCTAAGTAATCTAAATGAAGTTATTATGGTGCACCACCCATAGAAAGGCCAGGTGGGGTAGTGGGAAGCAAAAACAATAAGGATTGGGAAAAAAAAAAAAAAAAAAAAAACGACAGAGGCCAAAATTAGTTACCCGGACTAAGCTTCCAAGCCGTCCAATGTTATGTGAAGCACGAATATTATTAGGGGAATGACCATTCTCTTCCATGTATCTGCACTTAATGTAGAATGTATAAATAATACATACAAAAAGAAAGTCCAACATTTTTGTTAAAATAAGAAAAGAAACAAGACCAAATAACAACAAGACGATAGAAGAACATGCAAAGAACACCCATTCAACATAAATCATAAGCAGACTTCCTGAATGAAATGAATTTTTTTGATGACGTGGAACCTTACCAAGTCAGTAAACCACATATGCAAAACCAGTAGACACATTGTAGATAACCTAAAAAGGCTTATAAAATTACCATGGAGATGCTTGCTTTTTTTTCTTTTTAACATACAGTAGATTAAAAAACTTGTTAACATATATATATATATATATATATATATATTCTCTTTATCACTTTCATATCCTCTTCCATTCCAGCATTCATAGTGGTGCCCAATCTGTTCTCTATATCAGCCATCATTTTTCCTTTTTTTTTTTTTTTTGCTTCTACCTCTTGTGTTTTTACCACCCCGGATGATTCAATAATAAAATAAAATACCAAAGTTGCTTGCGTTCTTGTAATCTATAATTATGCAAGAGATGTCCTTAAATACTGAGAAATAAGTCGGTATATACTATCTTGGCCAAAGAAGATACCCCTATGACATAACCAAAAGACAAACTGACACAGAAAAGCCATTACCTGATACAGCATTTGTTAGCAAACTTGTGGATACAAGCTGCCATATTATAGAACTTTCTTCTTTTCTTTTCTTTTTTTTTCTTTTTTGAATTTATCACTTACATATTCTCTTTTGGAAGAGCTGTACAATTTTGCTTCTTTTGCAACCTTCTTGTACATGATTGATTGTCTAATTTTCCTTATAAAGTTTCTATTACTTATCCAAAAAATTTTATAAAAAAAATCACAAAAATTACACACTATGAAAATAAATAGTGTAATCCAAAGGAACTCACTTTAACTTGCAAAATCATAAATAAAAATCATCAATTTAATTCACATCACTCAACTCAACTAAGCTCACAAAAAACCTAAAGAGAATTATCAAAACCAAATTAAGAACAAAATGAAATAATTAAAATAATATGAAATATACACAGGCATAGAAAAACTTCAAGCATATACATACATACACTCGTAGCTTCAAAGATTTTCAAATTTTGAGGGAAAAAAAAAAAAGAAAACCCTCGGCATTATTCCAATCCCTTCTTTTACAGCATACAAATTCCAAAAATACAGTTTGACACAGAGAGAGAGAGAGAGAGAGAGAGAAAGCGTACCGCGATTCTTGAGTTTCGAGGAGGGAGGCTAGGGCATGGAGAGCGGAGGAGCTAGGGTTTTCAGGCGAGGAAGTGATCTTCTCCATTAGCTTCTGAGCCTTGGCGATCAACTCGTCGTCTTCATTTCTCGGTTCCTCTTCTTCTTCTTCCTCGTCGTCTTCTTCTTCTTCTGCTTGAGACTGAGGCTGAGATTCCGATACAGGTGGTGGTTGAGGAGGCTGAGCTTCTTCGTCTTCACCTTGGTTCGCCTGGTCATTCATGGCTGCCTCCATATATATATAATAAATAAATATTATTTGAAAATTATATGATTGTGTTTTACAATTAAGAAGAAAAATAGAAATAAGAATGAAAGAATTTTTGGGGGGCTTATTGCTATGGTTTTATTTTGTATGTGTGTGTTTGTTAGTGTTTTTTTATTTTTTGGAGTTGGGGAGTTGCAGAGAGAGAGAGAGCTTGAAAAATATAGTGAAAGAGAGAGAGAGAGAGAGAACGCGTCGCCGAGTGGGTTTCATTTTTTATAGTGGGAGGAGATCCTAGAGAGAGAAAGGCAGAGGGGTTTGGAGAAAACGAGTCGGAATGTTCCAGAGCGACCCGACCCGATTCACCTTCGTAGCCCTAGCTTCTTCTTTTTTTTCTTTTTCTTTTTTAATAAATAAAATAAATAAGTTTGAGCCTTTGGGGTTCACTAAAGTCTCCGTTTGGTTTTTTTTTTTCAAACTTTTTTTCTTATTTGTTTTTATATAATTTAAACCTTTATGTTTTTTTTTTCTATATACAATATTTATATTTCTACCCAACTTATTTTTTATAAAGTAAAATAAGCTAATAGAGTAAGAGAGAATTTTTTTTTTTTTTTTTTTTGAGAAAGAAGAGAGAAATTTATTGATTCAAAAGATTTGTAATGGACCTAATGGTTACTATATATCAAGCTACAATATTATGGATGGACAATAAAAAAATAAAAAAATAAAAAAATAAAGCTATAGGGTTTTTTTTATATAAGTGGGTCTTGAACCTAGATCTTTACTTTAACAACAATATATTTAATCTGTTGAGCTAAGTAATATAATCTGTATGTTTGATTATTGTTTTTTTGTTGTTTATTTATGATGACTTGAGAGCATCTATCTTATGAAGAGTTTTTAATTTTTATTCGGATTAATGTATGATAATTTTAAAGCACTAACTCATACCCATATTCCAATCACCAAGAAGTTGCTGGTTTCTTAAAAGTGATTTTATTTCTCAGTCCAATTTATAAATTTTGGTTTAGATTTATGTCATCATGGCATGTATTGGATCATATTTTATAGTACATAACTTAGCATTATTAATTTATATTTTTTATAATTCAATATTATTATTATTTTATAAAATTTCAACTTATGATGTCTGTTTATAATGATTGCACTCTTTATTATCAAACCAATACACTAATTGGTTTTTAGTGTAGGCAGTGATTAAACATCATACATCTTATTTAACTACTATAAACTTTCTTAGTTGAGATAACTAAACCCACATAATTCAATATTATTTAATATGAGGATTTGAATCCTATTTCTCCCTATGAAGGAGATCAATCGATATCACTAAGTTACACAACTCTTGATATTTTGAATTTTATTTCTCATTGTAAAGAAGATCAATTGATATCACTGAACTATATGACTCTTGATACATAACTTATAATTAAGTAAAATGAACATACTGGCTTTTTTTTTTATGTATTATTAAAATTATATACTTATTTATTTATCACTCATTCATTCACCTGTGAATTTTTTTTTTTTTTTTTAATGAATCATTCACCCGTGAACTTAATACATTAGAAACAAAAAAGCATAATATTTTTTTGTCTTCTAATGTATCTACATTCACCTGTGAACTTAATACATTAGAAAAAATATATATATTATTTTTCATTCAATTCCTTTTATCATGTGTCTATTCCAATTTTTTTCCTTATAAAAAAAAGTGATATTGAGATCATTTGCATTAGTACTTTTCGCCAGATTTTATCTAAAAATATTACTTTTTCAATTTGTGCTAATATATTATTCACTAACTATTATATTATACTCAATAATCTATCACATTTCATTTAAATATTATTTTTTCTCTCTCCAAATATCAATTTGCTTTCAACCCATCATTTCCTAATTCAACATTTTCTGCATCGACAACATGCCACTGGATTGTAAGCCAGTCATTGTCTTCCATCTCTGTCAATTTGTGTGGTTGAGAGAGAGAATAAAAAGTATTTTGTAATTGGTACGTTAATAAACAATACCTCAATAAGTGTATTGAGGTTTTGTTCATAATAAATTTTGTTGACAAGTTGTTTATGGCTGATGAGAGTACTTTGAGATGCTCTTACAAAAGATAAAAACAAGCTTTACATAAAATGACAATACATAAAAATCTCCATACATTTGTTCTTTAAAATTTGAGGTTGTTTTTGTACTGGCATCAGGTTGGGCCCGCCCCATTATCCTTCATATGGTTAAGAGGTTAGGGCCTAGTATTAGGTCGGGCCTCAGCCCATTAGCCTTTGTATAGTTATGAGGTGAGGACTAACCCATTAGACCTTGACGGGCCGAAGACCAAATATAGGCCGAACAGATGAGAACGATAATGCTTTGGGGGAAATCACCTGCCGAGCACCATTTGGCGTCAGGTGCAAGTTTTAAGAGAATCCTCAAAAAATCCCACCTGAATAGGAATCTTGAATAAAAATGGGGTCCATGTGACAAAGTGGATGAAACATCATCATTAGGACGACATTAGGAGGGCGTTATAAAAGGGAAAATGGACTAGATAATAGGAGGTTGGCATTTTTGGAGGGGAGATACACGAGAGAAGAGTGAAGAACGACCAAAGAGGGAGAGAATGTTTCAACTCAATATAACTTGGGGCTTCTTGGGAAACAGACACATGAGGGTAAAGAAGATAGAGTGGGCTGAAGACTCTTTCCTTGGACTATTGGGTTGACTCTAGGAGGTTTTTCCATTGTAAGAAATTTCATATCCATCCAAACAAATAAATTGGGAGTTTGACCCAAATATTATCAAGCATTTTGGGTTCAGGCTCTACAGTTTTTATTTTGGTTCTTTCTCAAAAAAAAAGTTTTTATTTTGGTTATTTATATATAAAAATTTTAATTTTGATCATTTATGTTTGATTCAATTTTCTATTTAGTCCTTTACATTTCAAAATTTTAATTTTCATGAAGGACCAAATAGAAAATTGAAATAAACATGAGAACCAAAAATGAAAAACTGAAAAAGTGTGAAAATAAAAGTAACCCAAATTTAGGTTGAAAACTCAAAGGTGAGAAAATAAAAGTAACCCAAATTTATGTTGAAAACTCAAAGGAGAAAACCACATTTTCGTCCCTACATTTTCACGCAATTTTCACTTTGGTCCCTATCTTTTATTTTCACTGCTTTTACTCCCTATTTAGAAAAATGTCTTCCATTTTAGTCCTTTCCATCAGTGCCCTAACGGCAAAGTCCTACGCGGCAGACAGAATTATTAAAATAAAAAAAAATTTATTTTGGCATTAAAAAATTCCATGTCAACATCTAAATAAAAAAAAATTTAATTTATTAATTTTAACTAAAAAAAAATTAAAACACAAACCCATAAATTTCTGGGTTTAGAATCCCAAACAGGATGCAACTCACAAACTCAACTCAGCACCATTTTTTTTTTTGGGATACAAAACGAAATTGGATTGAAATTCATTAATGGCGATGGATCAAAAGCAATCCATCTCAACGATTTTACAATCCGATTACATCACATATATATAAAATATGTAAAAATATATATTAATAAAAATAAAATAAAAACTCCCATAGTAATTTTGCTTTAGAGATTTGCTTCTCATACTTTTTTTTTTTGTTTGGATTTGTTGAATTTTAGTCCATCTAGTTTGGTGCTATTGCCAGTGATTCTCGTTGTGGATGAGGTAGATGTTGCTAGGGTTTCCATGAGCACGGTAAGCATAGTGAGGCTTGATCTTCACCGCAGATCTTTGAAATGGAGCAACCGGCGACGAGATCTAGCGGAGGCACACGTAAGCCATCGGCATTGAAAACCTCGGGGTGGTGCCGGTGGGACTATGAGACGGAGACAAAGTGGAACATGATGACGATGACGATTTCGATGAAGACGTTGAGGAGTTAGGGATTGGAGGATGAAGAGGAGAAGAGATTGATTTTCTGGGAGGTTTCGGCGGCGAGAGAAATGCACTGATCTTCAGAGACGAAGGCGGCGACGCGGCCTTGTCGTACTCTTCAATGAGATTCATGAGGTCCTTATTGGAGGTGATCAATACCAAAGCATCTAGATCCTCCGATGGCAACTGGCAACGAAGGCTCACAGATGTACCACACAACTCTCTGAGCTTCAACAATAGCTCTGTACCATAAATCGAATTCAATTTCTAGCTAGAAAAAAAAAAAAAAAATTTCAAATTAAAACAGAGTCGGACTAACCGGAAAAGGAAATGGAGCGGTCAATGGTGAGGACACAAACCCAGAAATTGCTGGGTTCAACTTGCTTGAGATTGGTTTTTCTGAGTTTGAGATTTTTTTTGTTTGGATTGGTTGTGTTGTATTTTTGGATTGATTTGGTACTTTGGGGCTTAGGATTTGATGATTTTGCTGGGTTTGAGAAAATGGTGATTTTGAGATTTTTAATTTTTGGATTTTAATTTCTAGGTTTGTGTTCTTGTTCAAGACACACTTAGATCTCAATTCATGTGATTTTTAGTTTTTAATTTTTTTATTTAGTTAAAATTAATAATTTTTTTTTTTTTAATTTAGATGCTGACATGGCATTTTTTAATGCCAAAGTAAAAATTATTATTATTATTTTAATAGTTATGTTTGTCATGTAGAACTTTGCTGTTAAGGCACTAATGAAAATGATTAAAATGGAAGATGTTTTTTTTTTTTTTTTTTGAGAAAAAGGTAATTCAAATTTTATTACGGTAAATCAAACTGAAAAATATCATCCAAATCTCGTGGTAGATCTTCTAACCACACATTCAAAGTAGCAGAAGAAACTGCTCTACGAGTGAGGGCATGAGCTAATCTATTACCCTTACGCTTAACATGTAAAAAACTACAACTTACTGAAGAAGACAGGAATCTAATATCATCGACAACATGACCATACATAGTCCGGACAGGTCTAGCTTCATTAATCGCCTGGATAACCCACAGAGAATCACCTTCGATCACCATCTGATGAATGCTGAGTTCGTTGGCAAAACTAATTGCTCGACGCACTGCTAAAGCCTCCACCAAATCCACAGAACCAGGGTGCCTCACTTTCTCACTCAAAGCCCCAATAACCTGCCCTTCCCAATCACGAATAACTACTCCAAGACCCGCACTACCCTAATCAGCAAATAAGGCACCATCAAAGTTGATCTTATAGAGACCAAAATCGGGCGGCTTCCACTGAAGATCCTCATTGTGCTCAACAACCCGAGTACCCTTCTTCTGCACATCCCAGAATTCACGCAGAAGCTCTGAAGCACGCTGAACTACCTCTTTAACCTGCCAAGTCTCCTGTTTCAATCGCACCCTATTACGCCGCTCCCAAACACCCCAAGCAACCATAACAAAACGGGCACACAAATCAGCTGATCCATGCAAACACAAGAATTGAACAAGGTCTTCAAAGGTTGAAAATTTCTAAGTCCGAAGAAAAGAGAAACGAACATCAGACATCCAGATAGCTTTCATTACATCACAGTACCACAAGGCATGAATACTATCTTCCAGGCAGTCTCTACACATGTCACACAGACCCTTGGACACCACTTGACGCTTGTGCAAGTTCAATTTCATGGGCAGGGAGTTACGCACAGCTCTCCAAACGAAATGCCGTACTTTATTCGGCACTCGAAGTTTCCAGATGTTATTCCACAAACTCTTACCAGCCTCCACATTTGATGAACTAGCCTGCCCTCGGAGTTGTAACCCAACGAGCAACCTGTAAGCACTCCTAACTGTGTACTCCTCGTTTGAAGACAGAGGCCAAATCAAAGCATCAGCAGCTATGTACTTGCTAACAGGAATACTTTTAATGATCTCAGCTTCCCACGGGTAAAAACTTTGATTAATCAGCTCCTCATTCCAAATCCTTAAACCTGGTAGGAACAGATCACGGACTACTTGCAAAAAGGGATCCCACTGTGGAGACAGCACTCTACCACCCCCTTCAATCGGCAACCATCTATGCTGCCATATCTGAATATTCACCCCATCGCCCACTCTCCATCTTGCACCCTTTAGAACCCTATCTCTGGCCTGCATAATACTTCTCCAAGCAAAGGAGCACCAAGGAGACAGCTCCGCATCAAATATATTACCTGAAGGAAAATATTTAACGCTCAACACCTTGAAAACTATAGAATTTCTAACATGAAATAAACGCCAAACTTGCTTCCCCAACATTCATCATTGAACATTCTAAAATCTCTAAAACCTATACCCCCCATCGATTTTGAAGAACAAAATGTTTCCCACTTCACCTAATGAATTTTTCTGGAATTCTTAGAGCAGCCCCACCAAAACTTCTGAATCATAACTTCTATAAATGGGAAGCCGAAACACACTCATGGAATAAGTCGGGATGGATTGAACCACCGCTTTAATCATCACTTCCTTATCAGCTTGAGACAGTAGTTTCTCCTTCCAACCTTATATTTTTGCCCAAATCCGCTCCTTTATCTGAATGAAACAAGCCTTTTTCTGACGCCCTACAAATGAAGGGAGCCCCAAGTATTTCTCATAATTCCGAATAACCGGCACCCCCAATAAAACTTGCAATTCGCCCTGGGTAGCCTCGGATGTATTCTGACTAAAGAAAGCCGTAGTTTTGTCAGAATTAACCTGTTGCCCTGAAGCGGCCTCATACCACGCAAGAATACTTTGGATTTTTTCACATTCAGCAGTAGTATCTCTACAAAATAACAAACAATCATCGGCAAAGAAAATATGAGTTATTTTTTGCCCAGCTCTGCAAAGGGAGTACCCTCGAATATCCCCAGTCCTAGCGGCTTGAGTAAGAAGAGAATTCAATCCTTCCACACAGAATAAAAACAAAAAAGGAGACAGAGGGTCACCTTGCCGTAACCCCCTAGAAATGGAAGACGTTTTTCTAAATAGGGAGTAAAAGTGGTAAAAATAAAAGATAGGGATCAAACTAAGAATCACATGAAAATGTAATGACGAAAATGTGGTTTTCACCAAACTCAAAAGTATACGTTGGAAAAAAAAAAAAATTTGTAAAGGGCAAGTCCAATCTCGACTAATTAGACCAAACGTAAAAAAACCAAGTTACTCGTCACTTCCTTCTATAGTCATAGACTAGGCTTTGGGAATCCAAATTTTCTGTCCCACTTTTCTCTATACGTGACAAGTTTTTGTTGGTAGAGAATAAAGTGAAGCAAGAAAAAGGGGAAGAAAATTTAGAGTCATCTTTTCATGTCTCTCCTTGCACGACTCATTTTGGAAACTAGTTTACGGCTTTAAACAGCACATTCGTGGTCTAGGATTGCGTGAACCAATGTCAGAAGTTACTATACGATGAGGCGATGAGGACGAGTTTCCGTGCGTTACCAAACACAGCACATTCTCTGGGAATCTCCGAAATTCCGAATCCACGATTCCGTGAAACAATTTTCTCACGTTAGCGCAACCGCTGTTTGGTTACACCGAGAATCTTAACCCGGACATGGAAAAAGCACCCGAAACTGGAATCGAGGAATCAGCATCTCCAAACACATCGCAAGACGATCACAAGCAGTGGATCGAGGCTCAGGATGATCTAAAGAGAAGACTGGTAACAGAGGACGATTTCTCATGGAAATTATCGAAAGAGAACGAGGAGGAAGAGGAAGTGTTGTTGAGATATGTTGGTGGGGTCGACATAAGTTTCTCAAAGGAGGACACGTCAGTCGCTTGTGGGACCCTCGTGGTGTTGGACATTCAAAGTCAAGACCTTCAAGTTGTGTATCATGATTACTATCTTGTTACACTTACTGTTCCTTATGTTCCTGGCTTCCTTGCTTTCCGAGAGGTTTATTTTCTTAGCTCATTATTGTCCTTTGTAAATGCGCTTTTTGGAATTGCTTATTTTCGATAACTTATTTACATAACGAGCGACAAAAAGTCGAAAGCTAGCTTATCTGTTTCTTTGTTTCAATGTTCTGTTTGATTTTTTTTTTTTGGGTAGGCGCCAGTTCTTCTAGAGCTTTTGGAGAGAATGAAAAAGAATGCAAGTCCATTTTATCCACAGGTGATAGCTGTGTTTGATGTTAATCATTAGTGCTACTGCCTACTACTACTACTCTTTCCTTTGATGCCTTAAAGCATACATTTTTTAAAATTATTTGCCAAAAGATAGTAATGTTGTAAAATTAATTTGCAAATATATGTAATAGTTTGGAGTTTTGGACTAGTCATGATTCATGAGTCAACATATTGGCTAGATGTGAGTTCAAGTGTACTTATCTTTAGAAAAAAAGGAGTTCCACTGTTTTAAATGGAACTCGTCTTTAGGAAAGATGAGTTCCACATAAGACATGAAAATGGCCATGTTCCATTATCCTTGTTAGCATAATGGGTGGAACTTGTCTCTTGGAGAGATGAGTTTGGTGCTTGAATTCGTCTTTTCAAAAGACAAGTTTAACAAAAGGCTATTTTGCTAATTAAGTTTAAAATTTTTAAATTAGCATTATTAATAAACAAAAAGCTCTAACATTGTGCTATGCACTGGTTGAAAGTATGTGAGATAAGATGTTATTAACTGATTGGCACATTACTAACTGTTGTATGTTTTTTGAAAATGTTCATATATTTATTGGATAACACTTCAGACTTGTAACACTGGTTTCATTTTTTAATGAACAGGTGTTAATGGTTGATGGAAACGGAATACTTCATCCTCGAGGCAAGTGCTTGTCACAAATCTGATTGCAGTATATTATTCTTCTTGAGCATTGTACACAAAACTCAACAAAGCATTTTATACCAGTTTGAAATTTGTTAGTTCAGTTCACTTAATTTTGAAGGTAGATTCCATTTATGGTTCTTTGTGTATGTGAACAGTGAGTGATTCATGTCAACTATTGATGTCATCAATTGTTACCTATCCTTCTATTTTCCTAAGAAAAATTTTAAAACATAAACTTCTTTTTTATAGGTTTTGGCTTGGCTTGCCATCTAGGTGTTTTGGCTGACCTCCCTACAATTGGGATTGGAAAGAATGTAAGTCCTTTTTATTTTTTGATAAGTAAAAAATGTAAGTTCTGACCATATTAGAGATTGATTCTTCTTGAATTAAATCCAAGTCCCAATATATATATCAAGTTCTCATTTTGACTTTAGAACTTGATCCCTGCTTACTTGTTCTTTTGGTTAAGTTTTGACAGTGTTCGAACTTATATATCTCAGCTGCATCATGTGGATGGTCTTACTTATTCTGGAGTGAGACAACTACTAGAAACCAAAGAAAATTGCACTGAAAATTTTATTACTTTGAGTGGATGCTCCGGGAAAATATGGGGAGTGGTAAGAAACCAAGTGTTATAACTTATACTTTTGAAGCATTATTTAAATCTCTCAGTTCATCATTTAACTTAATAGAGTAATTTTAACGTCATTTAAACTACATACATGGCTAACTGTAATGGACTACAAATAGTTGGCTGGCTAAGATAAGGCAATCTGAGAAATTTTCCTTTTTTGTTAAACAAAGTAACCGAAGTATGATTTTTTATTTTGTTAGGGAAGCTCAGAATCCTACTTGTACACTCCTTTTTTACTTCTAGGTTGAAAATTTTGGTGAAGATCAAGTTTGGCATTTGTTCTTATCAGTTCAATGGCTGATATACTCTTACAGGAACCCTATTATACTCTTTTTTTTGTTATTATAAGTAAGACAGGAACCCTATTATACTCTCACAGGAAAGAGTTCCCAATTGTAGCTTTGCTACCATGGTTCTCATGTGTTTCATTGCCCAAGTTTAAGGATAGAAAAGTTTTTTGTTGCCCAGTATGCACTGCTTCATGTGCTTGGCACACCCTTACTATATAAATTTTTTTTTGGTTCATAAACCGGTGAATAATTCATAAGAAGAGGTGATGATCAATGGATTCAGTCTCTATTGCTTGTGTACCATTCATTGGTGGTTTGATTTAATCTGTTGGTGGAAGTATCATATGGAGTAAAGAGCTAATATTTTGATTAAATTTGGTTGATGATTTGGCAACTATGCTATTAATTTGCTTGAATACTTTTTTACTTGTGATTCATAATCCTATGTCATGCCTAATATGATCCTTCCTGATATGAGGAGTTAGTCTTGCATATGTAATTCTTGCTTAAACAAGAAAAACTTCCCTTGTAAGAATTGGGTAGAGGATGAGGTCATGAGTTCAAGATCACTAGGCGCGTACTTGCACTAGGTTGCTTATTGCCAGAAATAGGCATCATCTTTAGTGTTTAAATTGCGTTCTTGAAAATATTTCCCATCAGTGGGAAATATAATGTCAGAATAAGATGAGCATCAGAGTATGTATGGAAGGCGATC
>JAPQVY010000126.1:20000-22500 GCA_028535165.1 Quercus tomentella
ACTTGCTTCGCGCAGCAATGGGTGAAACTAACACCGTCCGCGTTGCGATAGCGTGGCCAAGCTAAACCAAGAATGCATGCATCCCCCCACCACGCGGCTACTGAGACCATCAACCCCCCGCCACTGGGCACGGGTGATTGTGGCCTCGAGGAAAAGTGGCACCAGAGAAAGCTTTCACAATGCGTTTGATCATCACCTTAGGCTTGCTTTGCGTGGCAATGGGTGAAACTAACACCGTCCGCGTTGCAAGAGCGCGCCGCAGCTATACCACGTACACGTGAAATGCCAACCTGGGTCCACCCCGGCGATGCATTTAGGGCCCACCTCGCGCCATGGAGCACGCGGGGTTGGGTGCCTGAGGGCTCGTCATGAGCATGCCTACCCGTGGCCAAGCTCAAGAGGGGTCGCCCCTGTGCATCGCCGAATACCTCCTCCCCCCTAAAGAGCCCTTAGGAAAAAATCCGCTCTGGCACGAGGAAACATTGATTTGTTGAGGAGGAATAATGGGTCATTTTTGGAGCAATTCTTGGAGTCTTGCCCTGATTTTTTGCAGACATGCTAAGAAAAATCCAACCTTCAACCTGTCAAAATTTGGATGCCAGATTCAACATATTTTATTTTTTATGATTTTCTGAAGCCGAAAAATAGGAAAAATCATAAGAAATTCAAAAACGCTCGGAATGCCGAACCGCTTGCTGGAATCCTCCTCTAAAATCATGGAATGAATTTAGGGACATAAAAATGGAAAAAGGCACGAGCCAATTTTGCTAGAGTGCGGGACGATGCGGGACGATGCGGCGCGGCGTGCATGCTGGCATGCCCCTGGGATGCCCACTGCCTGCCCAGGGCATGCAGCAGCGAAGGCCAAGGCAGCCCCCATGGGCAGGCAGCCAAGGCCAGGGCGTGCAGCAGCCAAGGCCAAGGCAACCCCCCATGGGCATGCAGCAGCGAAGGCCAAGGCAGCCCCCATGGGCAGGCAGCCAAGGCCAGGGCGTGCAGCAGCCAAGGCCAAGGCAACCCCCCATGGGCACGCAGCCAAGGCATGGGCATGCCGCAGCCAAGGCCGAGGCAGCACCCCATGGGCATGCAGCTGCCAAGGCCTGGGCATGCATGCATGCAGCAGCCAAGGCCAAGGCACGCAGCCAAGGCCGTGGCATGCTTGCGTGGGCACGCTGGCATGCCCCTGGGCGCGGGCAGCAAGGCCCCTGGGGGCACGCAGCCAAGGCCCTAGCATGCACGCTGCCTGAAGGGCAGTGGCAGCACGGCGAGGGCGTGGCATGCCCCGTGGGTGGGATGCCAAGGCCATGGCATGCCCTTGGGACCCCTACAAGGCCATGGCAGCACTTGGGGGGGGGGGGGGGGGGGGGTGCTGCAGCCAAGCCCAGATAGCCTCTTCGGACGCCTCCTACTCTTCCCCCCCTAAAGAGCCCTTAGGAAAAAATCCCATCTGGCACGAGGAAACATTGATTTGTTGAGGAGGAATAATGGGTCTTTTTTGGAGCAATTCTTGGAGTCTTGCCCTGATTTTTCGCACACATGCTAAGAAAAATCCAACCTTCAACCTATCAAAATTTGGATGCCAGATTCCACATATTTTATTTTTTATGATTTTCTGAAGCCGAAAAATAGGAAAAATCATAAAAAATTAAAAAACGCTCGGAACGCCGAACCGCTTGCTGGAATCCTCCTCTAAAATCATGGAATGAATTTAGGGATACAAAAATGGAAAAAGGCACGAGCCAATTTTTCCGGAGTGCGGGACGATGCGGGGCGATGCGGCACGGCGTGCACGCGGGCATGCCCACTGCCTGCCTCCTTGGGGGAAATAACCTCATTTTCCAAAAAACCCTCATTTTTAGGAAATCACTCCCCAAATATGTGGGCAAGCAGCAGCCAAGGCCCAAGGCATGCATCGAAGGCCAAGGCAGCCCCCCACGGGCATGCAGCCAGCCAAGGCCGGGGCATGCAGCAGCCAAGGCCAAGGCAGCCCCCATGGGCAGGCAACCAAGGCCAAGGCATGCTTGCGTGCACGCAGCCAAGGCCAAGGCCATGGCAGCCCCCATGGGCTGGCAGTCAAGGCCAAGGCACGCAGCCAAGGCCATGGCATGCTTGCGTGGGCACGCTGGCATGCCCCTGGGGGCACGCAGCCAGGGCCCTAGCATGCACGCACGCTGCCTGAAGAAGGGCAGTGGCAGCACGGCGAGGGCGTGGCATGCCCCGTGGGTGGGATGCCAAGGGCGTGGCATGCCCTTGGGACCCCTACAAGGCCATGGCAGCACTTGGGGGGGCTGCTGCTGCCAAGCCTAGATAACCTCTTCGGACACCTCCAACTCTCCCCCCCCCCCTAAAGAGCGCTTAGGAAAAAATCCCCTTTGGCACGAGGAAACATTGATTTGTTGAGGAGGAATAATGGGTCTTTTTTGGAGCAATCCTTGGATTCTTGCCCTGATTTTTTGCACACAAGCTAAGAAAAATCTAACCTTCAACCTGTCAAAATTTG
>JAPQVY010000128.1:0-2500 GCA_028535165.1 Quercus tomentella
AGGTTGAAGGTTAGATTTTTCTTAGCTTGTGTGCAAAAATCAGGGCAAGAATCCAAGGATTGCTCCAAAAAAGACCCATTATTCCTCCTCAACAAATCAATGTTTCCTCGTGCCAAAGGGGATTTTTTCCTAAGCGCTCTTTAGGGGGGGGGGGGAGAGTTGGAGGTGTCCGAAGAGGTTATCTAGGCTTGGCAGCAGCAGCCCCCCCAAGTGCTGCCATGGCCTTGTAGGGGTCCCAAGGGCATGCCACGCCCTTGGCATCCCACCCACGGGGCATGCCACGCCCTCGCCGTGCTGCCACTGCCCTTCTTCAGGCAGCGTGCGTGCATGCTAGGGCCCTGGCTGCGTGCCCCCAGGGGCATGCCAGCGTGCCCACGCAAGCATGCCATGGCCTTGGCTGCGTGCCTTGGCCTTGACTGCCAGCCCATGGGGGCTGCCATGGCCTTGGCCTTGGCTGCGTGCACGCAAGCATGCCTTGGCCTTGGTTGCCTGCCCATGGGGGCTGCCTTGGCCTTGGCTGCTGCATGCCCCGGCCTTGGCTGGCTGCATGCCCGTGGGGGGCTGCCTTGGCCTTCGATGCATGCCTTGGGCCTTGGCTGCTGCTTGCCCACATATTTGGGGAGTGATTTCCTAAAAATGAGGGTTTTTTGGAAAATGAGGTTATTTCCCCCAAGGAGGCAGGCAGTGGGCATGCCCGCGTGCACGCCGTGCCGCATCGCCCCGCATCGTCCCGCACTCCGGAAAAATTGGCTCGTGCCTTTTTCCATTTTTGTATCCCTAAATTCATTCCATGATTTTAGAGGAGGATTCCAGCAAGCGGTTCGGCGTTCCGAGCGTTTTTTAATTTTTTATGATTTTTCCTATTTTTCGGCTTCAGAAAATCATAAAAAATAAAATATGTGGAATCTGGCATCCAAATTTTGATAGGTTGAAGGTTGGATTTTTCTTAGCATGTGTGCGAAAAATCAGGGCAAGACTCCAAGAATTGCTCCAAAAAAGACCCATTATTCCTCCTCAACAAATCAATGTTTCCTCGTGCCAGATGGGATTTTTTCCTAAGGGCTCTTTAGGGGGGGAAGAGTAGGAGGCGTCCGAAGAGGCTATCTGGGCTTGGCTGCAGCACCCCCCCCCCCCCCCCCCCCCCAAGTGCTGCCATGGCCTTGTAGGGGTCCCAAGGGCATGCCATGGCCTTGGCATCCCACCCACGGGGCATGCCACGCCCTCGCCGTGCTGCCACTGCCCTTCAGGCAGCGTGCATGCTAGGGCCTTGGCTGCGTGCCCCCAGGGGCCTTGCTGCCCGCGCCCAGGGGCATGCCAGCGTGCCCACGCAAGCATGCCACGGCCTTGGCTGCGTGCCTTGGCCTTGGCTGCTGCATGCATGCATGCCCAGGCCTTGGCAGCTGCATGCCCATGGGGTGCTGCCTCGGCCTTGGCTGCGGCATGCCCATGCCTTGGCTGCGTGCCCATGGGGGGTTGCCTTGGCCTTGGCTGCTGCACGCCCTGGCCTTGGCTGCCTGCCCATGGGGGCTGCCTTGGCCTTCGCTGCTGCATGCCCATGGGGGGTTGCCTTGGCCTTGGCTGCTGCACGCCCTGGCCTTGGCTGCCTGCCCATGGGGGCTGCCTTGGCCTTCGCTGCTGCATGCCCTGGGCAGGCAGTGGGCATCCCAGGGGCATGCCAGCATGCACGCCGCGCCGCATCGTCCCGCATCGTCCCGCACTCTAGCAAAATTGGCTCGTGCCTTTTTCCATTTTTATGTCCCTAAATTCATTCCATGATTTTAGAGGAGGATTCCAGCAAGCGGTTCGGCGTTCCGAGCGTTTTTGAATTTCTTATGATTTTTCCTATTTTTCGGCTTCAG
This sequence comes from Quercus tomentella, assembly GCA_028535165.1. NCBI lineage: Eukaryota > Viridiplantae > Streptophyta > Magnoliopsida > Fagales > Fagaceae > Quercus > Quercus tomentella. The sequence continues at coordinate 1,860 of JAPQVY010000128.1, forward strand.
AAAATCATAAAAAATAAAATATGTTGAATCTGGCATCCAAATTTTGACAGGTTGAAGGTTGGATTTTTCTTAGCATGTCTGCAAAAAATCAGGGCAAGACTCCAAGAATTGCTCCAAAAATGACCCATTATTCCTCCTCAACAAATCAATGTTTCCTCGTGCCAGAGCGGATTTTTTCCTAAGGGCTCTTTAGGGGGGAGGAGGTATTCGGCGATGCACAGGGGCGACCCCTCTTGAGCTTGGCCACGGGTAGGCATGCTCATGACGAGCCCTCAGGCACCCAACCCCGCGTGCTCCATGGCGCGAGGTGGGCCCTAAATGCATCGCCGGGGTGGACCCAGGTTGGCATTTCACGTGTACGTGGTATAGCTGCGGCGCGCTCTTGCAACGCGGACGGTGTTAGTTTCACCCATTGCCACGCAAAGCAAGCCTAAGGTGATGATCAAACGCATTGTGAAAGCTTTCTCTGGTGCCACTTTTCCTCGAGGCCACAATCACCCGTGCCCAGTGGCGGGGGGTTGATGGTCTCAGTAGCCGCGTGGTGGGGGGATGCATGCATTCTTGGTTTAGCTTGGCCACGCTATCGCAACGCGGACGGTGTTAGTTTCACCCATTGCTGCGCGAAGCAAGTTCCATGCGAC
>JAPQVY010000129.1:0-62033 GCA_028535165.1 Quercus tomentella
TTTCTCTGGACAAAAACGCCCTTGTCACCACTAAATTTTTTTGTGTGATTTATACTTACTATGGTCTCAAACAATTTAAACAAGAAGTATGTCCTTAAAAGAGGAAATCCTTTTTTTTTTTTTTAATCTAGATCGAAATTCTATTGAAACCTAATCTAAATGTATGTGTGTGAAATTATTTCCCAACTAGAAACTTAAATTTTGGCACTACCCCCCACCCCACAAGAACCTGTACTCTCTTTATATTGTTGGTCCTCTATTCTATTTTAGAATTTCCTAAAATATTCCTTATTTGAAAATTCTCAACACAATTTTAACAACTTTTCAAACTTGGAAGAAATCCTTACTTTTTCTTTTTCTTTTTTGTGTGGATATAATATAAAAATTCTATAGTTTCTTTTTAATTCAAAATATAAAGAATCATTATGTTAGATGTAAGGGCACGTTTTGCTCCCAAAGCCCAAGAGAAAGGTCAATGGCCTAAAGAGCCAAAAACAATGAATTTGTAGAGAGTGGGTTTGAAACTGAACTTTCAATGAATTAGGTGTATAATGATCACAGTAGGTTAGTTGCTATTGGAAAGCATAAAACAAACAATTTTGAGCAAGGAAAATCCTCCTCGGCAAAGTCCAAGAAAGGTTGTTCTTATATAATTCTCTTAGACTTAACTAAAATTACAGTTCTTGAGTGTACAATGATTTTCCCTTAAATTTCCTGATCACCCACTTGTAATGGGGTTTTTCTTCTTTATATTCCCCTTCTTCACTCCATCTCAACCCTCCACGTGTAGATCAGATTGCTGGCTTTGATACTTGTCCGATCAGCACCTTCCTGAAGTTTTTGTGGGTAGCTGTAAGGCTGAATGTTACTGTTCAGATATCACCTCCACATAAATGCGGCTAAGGAGTTAGCTGCAAAGCATTCAATGCGGTGGTAGCAGCTTTCTTCTCAGATATTTTCCAGCTTTCTTTTGTCTTATCCCTATCTGATGTTTATCCTTGCCAGCATGATTTTCTGTTGCCTTGTTCTTGACGAGGGGTCAGACCTATGACCTCTACTCTATTTAGTCGATGAGGTATTTCTCTTCAGACAACACTCCCAACTCTTTATGACCAGACTTCTTCCACAGACCATTAACCTGTATGCCCCCATTAGTATTTACCTGTCCTCGAACTATTTGATGTCCTCGGACACGGCCCACGGCCCAATACCCATTTCTGAGCCCTTCATCCCTACATTAGATATAGCAAACTTATACCCATTTTTAAGCCCTTCATCCCTACAGTAGATATAGCAAACTTTTATACAACTTTACCCGTTCAATGTATGCAATTCTAATTCATAGAGCAAGCTTTTCTTGTTGTTTAATGAAGATTGGGTAGTACAGAAGAAAAAAAAAATTTCTTCCTCAGAGAGCAAGCAAAATAATACTATTTTACTGGCCTACTTTATTAAAGTGTTACAATCATACTTGCATTGCTGCCGAAAAAATAATTGCACATCTTCATTCGCAGTTGCTTGAAGCCTAATAATAATGGAGTGTGAAAAAAAAAAAAAAAAAAAAAAAAAAAAAAAACCCATAATAATGGAGTGTGAAAAGTCTTTCACTTCCTTTTATATTCTGTTTAGCCTACTAGTCTAGTAGCATTTTGCTTTTGTAGTCTAAAGCCAATTATCAACTTTTTAGCCTAAAATCTTCCACTAATTATATTTTCTTGAGTGTTTGATATATGCACTTAAAAATTGAAAATTGTTGTTTGAAAATATGTGTAAAAAAATGTATGGATGAAAATATATGTGAAAATATGAATAATATTATTTAAAAACTAAAAATTATTGTTTGAAATCATCTACCAAACACCCCTCTTCAGTTTTTCTGGGTGCGAACTATACCTAATTACCACTGCTGAGTCAAACGAATTATGTCCATGTTCGCAAATCATACCATTTGGCAGTTGCTGTGCTGTCCTGCCAAAATACTCAAACTTTTTTTTTTAAATTTATTTATTGAGAGAACAGAGATAACTAAATGATTGTTTTACATTGGGTCCACATTATTATCAGTCTAATCTATTTGAAAAAACATGAAGACACAACTAAACCCACACTCAATTCCAAAATTTTTGGACCACAAATTCTTTTGTCACATCAAACTATATGTTGTGAAGGAAAAATAGTTGTACTAAGTAAAAGTGATAAACAACCTTCATAGTTTGATATATATAGTATGTGTTTGGATCGCATCCATGTCTACTGTGTTTACGTTTTCAATTTTTTTTTTTAGCCGTAAAGTTTGACTTTTCCATCCATACACTGTTCACATATTGTAGATTTTTTTCAATAGAATGCACTGTTCACGTACTGTTTATGAGACTCACAAGCACTTTATTCAGGAAAAAAAATATTAAAAATAGATTCCATGATATTATTCACACTTTTAAAAATTATTTTGTTATAATGTTTTCAATTTTCAGCAAAATAAATTATATCCAAACGGAGCCATAATTGTATTATGAATCTTTTTTTCCTTGCATGCAGGTTGTGTTTATAAATAGCTGATAGGTTGTGAGAGCACAAAAAACAAATTCAAACTTGAAATACTGATTGCTTTAGTGGTGCATCTTCTTGATCTTTACTTATAATTGTTTGTATCATTGACCAGACTTTTATCATGGGTGGAAGGTCCCTGAAACTTCTCTATGCAATTTTTACGCTTTTACTGCGCTTGAAACCAACTCTTGGAGTCATTTCAGGGGTTGGAGACGGTAATATGCGGTGCATAGAGAGGGAGAGACAAGCACTCCTTGAGTTCAAAAAAGGTCTTATTGATGACAACAATAGGCTCTCTTCATGGGGGACTGAATATGCAAAGAAAAATTGCTGCAACTGGGAAGGAGTTCAGTGCAGCAACCAAACAGGCCATATACTCCAACTTGACCTTCAGGCTGTGGATAAGCCAACTTTGCGAGGTAAGATCAGTCCTTCACTAATTGAGTTGCATCATTTGAGTTATTTGGACCTGAGTGGCAATGATTTTAATCAAAGCCAATTCCCTAAGTTTGTCACTTTACTCAATACCTTAAATTACCTAAATCTCGCTGACGCTAATATCAGTGGCCAAATTCCATCTCAGCTTGGTAACCTTTCCCGTTTGCAATTTCTTGACCTCAGTGAGAATTATTTGAAAATTGCTGAAAATCTTGACTGGCTTTCTCCTCTTGTTTCAATAGAATACCTCGGCCTAAGATCTGTGAATCTCAGTGTAGTCAATAATTGGCTGAAAGTTGTAGCTGGTCTACCAAAGCTATCAGGGTTGTGGTTGAGTGATTGTGATCTACCTCTTATCACTCCCTTTTCTCTTTTGCATGTTAATTCCTCTAAATCTCTTACCGACTGGCAACCCTCACATGACTTCCTCGATATTCCCCTGGTTGTTCAACTCTAGTACCAAGCTTGCCTATGTTTATCTCTCTTCTAATCAATTAAATGGCTCAATTCCGAATGCTTTTGGCAACATGAATTCTCTTTATGACCTCTTCCTCGACGATAATCAACTTGAAGGCGGCATTCCAAAATCGTTTGAGGATATATGTACTTTAACAACTTTGGGTTTGTACGAGAACCATCTAAATGGACAGGTTCTTGAGTTCTTCAAAAACTTGAAGGGATGCCTAAAGGATTCATTAGAGGTCTTTGTAAGCGACTAGATTTCTAGTTCGAAATAAATCAAACAAGTAAAATAGTTTCACAAATGCGAATTTGTATTGATGATTGTGTGGTACAATTCTCTGGAATTACAAAAGAGTGATCCTCTGATTCGATCTCCTTGCAAAACTTATTGATTAGACTTATGGTAATGTGGATTTGACTTGAACACAAAATATCCTTCAATTTGGTTGAGGGATGGATTGAAGATTACTGAAACGGAATTACAATGAATCTCTGGCTATGAGCTTGTTTAGAAATCCTTTGTTCTTCGCGTTCTTCGTGTTCTTCGTGCGTTCTTCGTCTTCGAAGGTTTGTGGTGGAAGTTCTTCGGAGTTTTAGAGGCTTGAATCCGTTGAGCTTCAATGATTTGTGATTTGTTGATGTTTTCGGACACTTTTGGCTTGATTCCCGTGAACTTTAGGATCTAGGCAGATGATCTGGATGATTCTGCTTCGAATGTTCTCCGATTTTGGGGTTGAAGTTCTTGAAGTTCTTGAAGGCTTTGAGGCTTGATCTTCACAGAGCTTTTTCACTTCTGAATTCTGGTCCTTTGAATGTCTCAGGAAGGCTTCTATTTATAGGAGTTTGGGAGTGGATGAGCGACACGTGGCGGAGCTTGATTGGTGGCACATGTCACAGCCTGATTGGTCTACTTAAGTCATCGCTTACACGTGCGAGGTTGCTTGAGTCATCGCTTACACGTGCGAAGCTGCTTGTGTCATTGCTTACACGTGCGAGGTTGCTTGAGTCATCGCTTACACGTGCGAAGCTACTTGTGTCATCGCTTACACGTGCGCTGATGTGTGATTGGTTTTTGCATGACACTTGGCAAATTTCTGTTGGTTTCTGAGTAGTGATAGCAAAACCTAGCAGCAGTACGTGGTGCTTTGTAATTGGCTGTATTTTGTAGACTTGGTAATGTGACGTGTCAGCTTGTGATAGGTCGGGAATTTTCCCTCTCTACAAATGCCCCCTCGAGACTCGTTCACGCACACAGTCTTGGAGTGTGGTGTGGGGATGAGTTTCGAAAACTGGTTTTTACACTTGACTTTTTAAGTGAAGTAGTTGAAGGTGGTGGAGTTTTCAGAAGGATGAGATAATTTCCGAAGAGTAGACCGACCCATATGAAAGGCTTTGATGAGACTAAAAAGGGGTCTACAAGTATTTGAACGTACTTGCGTGATGGAGCCTTCTCAGCAGAGGTTAAGTTGAAGTAATTTCTGGAGAGTATTTTGGATCGTTGGCGGCGATCACAAGATGTTGAAGATGGGGAAGATGAGAGAATGGTGGCTGGGTACAGCATGCAGAGTCATGGAGCTAACCTCGTGTTTTTAAGATCTTCTGGTGAAGTTATCTCAGAAGAACATGCTTTGGATTACGGCGAGGACATGTGGGAGAGTGGTTGAATGCGCATGTGTAATTGTTTCACTCAGGTTAAGTTGAGGTAATTTCAGAAGAGTATGGATTCTGGTGATGCTGGTGTTGGTGGTGAAAAAGACGGAGATGAAGCAAAGTGAATGGGTGAAACATACACCACCATGGCGTTGACCCCGTACATTGGGGACCTTCTGGTGTAGGTGTCTCTGGGAAGTACACCTTTGGATATGTGACTGACTGCATGCTGAATGAGATCCGACGGCAAGTTATTGAATGTGCCTGTGTAATGGGACCATGCCGACGGACGTTAAGTTGAAGTAATTTCAGAAGAGTACCTTCTGAAATTCTTCAAGCTGATTTTAAGTTGGAGTAATTCCAGAAAATGAGTTTTGAGGTACCAGCAACGATGACCTTTGGGTCCCATAGTAGTGGGGACATGGAATAAGGTTTTGATGACCATTTACCGGCACCAAAGGCTGAATTCTGATGAGTTGGCGCCTTGGAGGTTGTTTTAAGTGTTGATGGAAAACAATTTGTAGGATACCCCAACACTTTTTTACCATCTTCACCTACTGCCACTTGTTGGAAAAGCACAGAAAAATGAAAGATGGAGCTAACTTGTGATTCTGGTCTTAGAAACCAGCCAAGTTGCTGTTTGTTCCGAACCACTGCTTCTGCTGGAAGACCAAGCAATTGGAGAGAGACTACAGGAGCCCTGAGGTTAGGAACAGGTGCTTCTGCTGGACTTGGATTTCCTGGCCAACCAAGTCCAAGGAAGCATGGAACCAAAATGCAGACCTTGTTATGAATAATTTTGTAGACAAAGGTGGTCGTTAAGTGGAGAAACAAAATTTGTTTGGATCTCAAAACTGCAATGATGTTGTAAATAGGGTTTCGACCGAACCATAGAAGGGTTGATCTCAAACCGATTATGAAGCAATATCGGTTGCTAGGTGTTGAGAATGATGAGGTCATAGTGAGAAATGGCTGTGAAAATGAGAACTTGAAAATCTGAAAGAAGCAAATCTTCATTTCATGACTCAGTGTGTTTGTTTTTTTTTTTTTTTTTTTTTGGATGAGTTCTTGATGAACCCGGCCCTCCTATTTATAGTGGAGAGATGAAGAATGGTAGATTTAGTAGTTGAGAGTGGTAGTTGAGAATTTTTTGTGAGACTGGCGGTTGAGAATTTTTGGTGAGAACGGTAGATGGGAACGGTAGGTGGAAATGGTAGGTGGGAACGGTAGGTGGGAATGGTAGGCACCGAATGAGAATGGTAGGTTGAATTAATGACCTAGTGTAACTTTAAGTTCCGACACACTTGTGAGAGTTCATTTGTACTTGGAGAGAGAAGTCTTGATGAAGTCTGGAGAATAACCCTGAGGAGATCCCAATTAAATGGATGAATCTCAAATTTTGATCTCAGGAGTTTAAGTTTTGGACATCGTCAATACTTCAAAGATGTGGGTTTGATTGGTGATCACCAAATCCAAAACAAATAAGTGGATTTCAAAATCAGAATCTTTGAGAAAGTCCGAACAGGACAAGCTTTGCTCGAATGTCTTGATTCTTGGTCAAAGTTCACTTTAAAGCCAACAGTTGTAGAATCACACCATTTGAGCAATTTTGGTTTCTCAAATGAAGAAATAGACCCCAAATTTGGAATGTATATGAAAAATTGAGTAACGCAAGTGTGGCTTGAAAATTTTGACTTTAAGTTGATTTCAACATAAAAGTCAACTATCTTGGAATTTGAGCCATTTGTGCAATTTTCGAGTCTCAAATGATGGAACGGACTCCAAAATCAGAATGTACGCGGAAAATTGAGTAAAATAGGTCCATCTTAAAAATTTTGACGTTTGGTCAAAATTCGCACAAAAGTCAACTTTTTGGAAATTGGACGTTTGCACAATTTTCGAGTCTCGAATGAAGAAATGGGTCCCAAAATCGGAATGTACTCGAAAAATTGAGTGGGATAGGTCCGTTTTGAAATTTTTGACTTTTTGGTCAAGGTCAAAGGTCCATTTGGTCAAAGTATTTTCTTTCTCACTTTTTTTTTTTTTTTTTTTTTTTTTTTTTAGGCAGTTCGGATCCGGGTCAAACCGGGTCGGCCTGGACAAACGGGTCAACCGTAGTGGGTGGTGACGTCATGGATGACGTCACTGCTCTGGACGCGTGTGGCACCTGTGCACGTGTGGCACGTGCGACACGTGTGGCACGTGTAGCACGCCACACGTGCGAGCTCTGGCTGTGTAATCGGCGCGTGGGTCTGAAGGCCGCGCCGCCGAATCTTTTGGTGGCGCGTGGCGGCGCGTGCTTGGGCTTTTGGGCCTTAAATTTTTGGGTTTTGTTAATACAAGGCCGTTCAAGACCCCTGTATGGTCAGTTTTGTAAATTTCTGAGCAGGTTTGCACAAATCTGAAGGCTTAGGTCGCGGTTCGTTGAGAGATTGTGGCGGCGCATGGAGGCGGATGCGGCCGTTTCTGGGCTTGAAATTTTTGGGTTTTGTAGATCGTGGGCCGGTGGATCTAGTGGTGGCACCCATTTTGTGAAAATTTTCTCAGATTTGTGCAGATTTGAACGAGGAACTTCGCGGAACGTTTAGGAGTTTGTGGCCGCTCGTGGCGGTGCGTGGCAGCTCCGTTGCTGAAGATTTTTCTGGGTTTTGTACACCAAAGTCTTTAGAAGATTTCTGTGGGTTGATTTCTTTGTGAAATCTTGTCAGAAACTTTAGAAATCCAGAATGGAGTCCGCAGCCATTGTTGGATTTGTTGCCACATTGGTCTACATTGGCGGTGCCGTTCTGACAACGCTTGACAATCCAGGCAGGGAGTGGTTGCAGAGTAACCACTGAGTGTCTCTGCTGTTCTCAAGGAGTTGGTGACACCGTAAAGACAAGAAGCTTCCCTTCACTGATCCGGAATGGGAGACTGGTAGGCATTGCTGGACTTGTTGCCACATTGGTCTATATTGGCGGTGGCGTTCTGACAACGCTTGACAATCCAGGCAGGGAGTGGTTGCAGAGTAACCACTGAGTGTCTCTGCTGTTCTCAAGGAGTTGGTGACACCGTAAAGCAAGAAGCTTCTGTGCATCCCTATATAAAGCCACTCAGGCATGCACTAACCTGTGCAAACATAATCTCTAAAAACAGAATACATAATACTCTGTATGGAGAAACCATGCACACCCTCTTTTTTTATTTATTTATTTATTTATTCATTTTCTATTATTTGATAATAATAATAATAATAAAAATTTTTTTTTTTTTTTTTTTTTTTTTTTTTGTACACAGCTATCATGACGCTCTTTTTTAAAGATTCGAAGATTGGCGAAGAATCAGCTTTGTTTATTTATAAGAAAAAAGATGGCAAGGATGCGAAGGCTACGACTTTGATTGTTCGTCCACCGATAATTGGAAGATTTTCAGAAAAATGGGGTCGTAACTCTTATCCTCTCAATTTGCCGAAATGGTCACAGATCGTTCCTTCTAATGGCGGCTCTAACTTGGAAACAACTATCCTTCTTGCTTCACATCACAAAAATGTTGCTAGATCAAAGCCGTATAACACTTTAGGGCGAGAGATAATTGCAAAACGTGCGGATTGGGATTTTTCCTTTAGCGTGAATGGAGGGTTTTCCTACTTCTCCCTTTATTGGGATTGGCTAGAAGATGTGCTCAGTCGGTGTAAACACCTCCTTGATGTAACCCACCTCTACAGTGCTGTCTTTGCTTCTTTGTTCACATATGATTATGATGAGAATCTTATGAAAGCATTTTGTGAGTGTTGGAGTTCGTCAACCAATACCCTCCATACCTCAGTTGGGGAAATTTCCATCACCCCATGGGATCTCTTCGTTCTCGGTGGACTTCCTTGCACCGGTGCATTTTATGACGAAGTAGTACCCAATGCGCAAGAGTTGGATGGAATCAATGACCAGGGATGACCTTATCTGCCGTACAGCTGTCGCTACCTATTCCTAGCGTATCATCATCTTCAAAACCGGTTGAAGAGGCAAGGGAAAGTAAGTGTTCGCGACTGGATTACCTTTTGGTATAGAGGAAATAGCAAGTACCCAGCTCCTAGAAAACCAGCGAGACGGACAACCATTCCCAAGTGTAGTCAGAATCCCTCAGGTGAGATAAAGGAGCATGGACCATGGCTTGATAAAGAACACGGGGTCTTTGCGGATCTTCAAGTTGAAGGTGATTTAAAGGAGGAGACCTACTTATCGGCGCTTCTTTCCTGTTGGCTGTGCGTATTTGTCTTTCCTATCAAGGATCAGAACAGTATCCGTCCAGGCACTTTCAAGATTGCTAGTTCCATAGCTAATGGTCGTTCATTCGGCCTTGCTTCCCCAGTGTTGGCTAGCATTTATCGTGGACTTAACACTATTTCTTCCTCTCCTACCCCGAGCAAGTCTGGAGCTAGTTTTGCCATCCACTACGTTTATGCCTGGGTAGGTCATTTCTTCCGAAGCAATCGCCTTACCCATGATAAACCATCTGATGCTTTGATGACTAAATATTCTGGTGTGGGCTATGCCTCTCCGTTCAACGAATTTTCTGCACGCAAGCACATACGAAACGCCACCAACTTTCTTTGGCACCGAACTGCTTTCAAGAAAAATTACGACCAGACTTTTATTGACAATGATCATTTATCCATTCAGAAGTTTGACTACTTTATGAGCCTTCGCTCGGGGTACTTATCACTTCGATGTGAAGATCAACACATTGTAGAGCCATATAGTCCTCACAGATTCAGTCGGCGTTTTGGATTTCATCAAGACATTCCAGGTGATTTGAAGGAAGAAATTCATACAGGTTCTTTAAAAGACCTATGCCAATTCTACCAATCCTTCACTCGATGCAACACAGATTCTAAGATACTCATTTCAGCTTTTGCCACCGACTTTGGAAGTCGAGTCAGACATAGCTACAAACAATGGTGGGAAAGGGTTTGTGGAAATGATTTTACCAAAGGAACAGATCTTCTTGCTGACATTGCCTCCTTCCCTGTTAAGTTAGTTACATCTAACAAACCTCAGAAGGGGAAGAGGGAACTACAAGACCCATACATTCCACAGCCTTTGTCAAAGTTTGCACGACGTCGTCTTGAAGATGGTAATCATTCAAAGGACTCATCTCAACATAACGAAGTCACTTGCAGTCAAGGCACCAAAGGTCCATTTGTTGTACCAGTTAGGGACGCCAGTAAAATTTCTGAAGAGGAGGTGTGTAATGACTTAGGCTCCAATTGGAGACATTCGAAGAGTCCAATGGAGGGTGTTGATGCATAGAATTCTATTAATCATGCGCATCTTCTTGCAAACAGTGAGTCTTCTATTTCAAAGCCATCTGCGAAGAGTTCAGATCTCAGGAGGTGTAAGTTTGCTGATGTTGGTATGTCGTCCAAATTTCCAATTGAGACAGAAAGGGCACCTCTCCCATCCTTGCAACCGACTAAACCTCCGGAAGTCTCTGTGTTTCAAGCCAAGGCACATATTTCTTCCGTGCGTAGGAAAGGGGCTTCTATGCTAGGAGATGTTCTTCTAAATAGGCTTTCGAATCTTTCTGTAGACACCATCCTCTCACAAGCTGAAATACATGAAATTTATAGTGGGGTCGAAAGTTTTGGAGTGGACCCTCAACACTTGCGTGAGAATGTTGACAAATATTGTGAGGGTATCGCAGACTATTTGAAGAAGAAGGAATTTCTGAACAAACGACCAAGTCCTGTTATCTTAACTCAACGCCAGACTGAAGTCGAATTCCTCCTTTCTGAAGCATCGCAGAAGAAAGCATCTTTGAAGACCGAACTTGATGCTGTTAGATTGAGGATGGTTGACCTGAAAACCGAGCTCATCCAACTAGAGCAATCGCTTTCTCAAATTGAGACTCATCAAGTTGAACAAGACAATGTTGTGCAAGACTTAGAAGAACAACTTGAAGAAGTCAAATCTGCCCCCGCTCTTGAAGACCAGGATATGGAGGCTTTAGAGAAGATACGAGTCCTTCTGGAAGATAATCGTTCTAGCTTGAAAGATTTGAAATGGATGTCATAATTTCTTTCATTTTAATTCCCTTCATACATGTCATCATGCTTTCCTCTTGTACTATTTTCCTTTCGTCAATCAATAAAGGAGACTTTATTATCTGTTCCTTCATTTTTTTTTTTAGTGCGTGACTGAACTCAGCAAAAGATACTAAGTTGCCTACGTACCCTAGAGAGGGATCAAGTCATCACGTAGTTCAAATGATTTTTTTGTTTTGTTTTGTTTTTTTTTTTTTTTTTATAATAATTTTTTTTTTTATGTGTTTTTGCAAAAAGGGGGGCGCAGTGTATATAGTGGGTACACCACTGATCGAACCCGAGACCTCCTCAAGGGTGACATAGGCATCCAACCGCTACGCTACACTCGCAATTGTTGACATGGAGTGGGATTAATTTCTCCTTATTGGTACGCTTTCAAGGGTAATGGGAAAACATCATGTACTCTTGCAGCGCTACAGTGGGTAGTTTAAGCTCTTACCGAGGAGCAATCCTTGATTTTCAAGCATAGAAGCGTTTGAGGAACTTCCCATTGATGGGGCCGATCCTTACACCATCATTATCAATCAACTTGTAAGCTCCATTGGTGTAGACTTCTTGCACAACATAAGGTCCATCCCATTTTGAAGTGAACTTATTGCCTGTACGATGAGTTGTGATGATAGGTCTTCGAACGGCGAGGACTAAGTCACCAACTTGGAATGATCGTGGTTTAACTCTTTTATTGAATGCGCTTGAAAGACGAGCTTGATAGCATTCAAGGCGTTGTTGGGCCTCAAGCCTTTTTTCATCAAGCGCCTCTAATTCTTGCAATCTGAGCTTGGCATTTTCTTCTCCAGTCAATCCTTCTTGAATGGCAATCCGTAATGATGGGATTTGGCGTTCTAAAGGAAGGACGGCTTCCACTCCATAGACAAGAGAATACGGTGTTGCTTGAGTAGGCGTTCGAAATGTTGTTCGATACGCCCATAATGCTTCTCCGATTCTTTCATGCCAGTCTCGCTTTGTCTTGGATACCACTTTTTTCAACAAACTGCCAAGTGTTTTGTTAAATGCTTCAGCTAGTCCGTTTGCCGGGGCATTGTACATGGAGGAGTTGTATTGTTTAAATTCAAACTTCTCGCATAGCTCTGTCATCAGCCTATTGTAGAATGGTTTGCCATTATCAGTTATGATATACCGAGGGACACCATACCGATAGATCAAGTGAGTTCGAATGAAATTGACCACCGTTTCTTTCTTCACTTCCCTAAGGGGTACAGCTTCTGCCCATTTCGAGAAGTAGTCAGTTGCGGCCAAGATGTACAAATGGCCACCGGATGACTTTGGTAATGGCCCTATTGCATCAAGTCCCCACGCATCAAAAGGCCAAGAAGCTACAGTTGGGTGTAGAGGTTCTGGCGGCTGATGGATGAAGTTTGCGTGATATTGACAAGCTTCGCACTTCTTAGCGCACTCCATAGAATCTTGCACCATTGTAGGCCAATAGTAACCCATTCGTTTGATCCTATAGTGTAACTTAGGACCTGACTGATGTGCGCCGCATATTCCAGAATGAGCCTCCTCTAAAGCTTGTTTAGCCTCCTCCTCTCCTAAGCAACGGAGAAATAATCCATCAAATGAATGGCGGAAGAGAGTGTCTTTATAGTAAATAAATCGAGCAGCCCTTCGCCGAACTTCGGTCTTGTGGCGTTTATCATCTGGGAGTCTTCCATGTTGAAGGTATTCAATGATCACTTGTCGCCAATCTTCTTTTTCAACAAGGCATACAGAAATGATGTTGGCTTGCTCTTCTTCATTTTCTTCAACTAGGAGAGGTACCACCCACCTTTGGGAAATAGCAACTTCGGTTGTCTCTTCTTGGGATAATGCTAAGGCGGTAGCCAAATTAGCTAAAGCATCGGCCTGTCTATTCTCCTTCCTTGGTATATGCTCCAATGTGGTGGCCTCAAAACTTGCTACCAACTTCTTCGCATATTTGCAATAAGGGATAAGGTCTTCTTTCTTGACATCATACTGCTCTGAGACTTGGTTGATAATTAATTTGGAATCCCCAAAGATCTCAAGCCGCGATATGCCCATCTCAATGGCCATTTGTAGACCAATAATCAATGCTTGATACTCGGCTACATTGTTTGAGCAAAGTTCACTCAATGAGAACGAGTATAGAAGTATTTGCCGTTGTGGAGAAACAAACACTACACCTGCCCCCGCTCCTTCCCGACGTGCGGCCCCATCGAAAAACATCATCCATGGTGGCATTACTTCAATGTAAAACACATCTTCATCTGGGAAATCATCGGAGAACTCCCAATCAGATGGAACTGGGTGATCAGCTAAAAAGTCTGCCAATGCTTGTCCTTTGACAGCTTTTTGTGGAACATATGCAAGGTCATATTGTTGTAGCAGGACTGCCCATCGAGCTATACGACCCGAAACCACTGGCCTGGAGAGAACATATTTAATTGGGTCCGCCTTTGCTATCAAACGAACCGTATATGCTTGCATGTAGTGCTCCAGTTTGTCTATGGCAAAGAAAAGAGCGAGGCACATCTTTTCGATAGGAGAATAATTTAATTCAGCCCCATTAAGAGTTCGACTTAGATAATAAAGAGCTCTTTCTTTTCCCTCCTTATTTTCTTGCGCCATAAGAGCACCTAGGGACTTTTCTTGCGCCGCAATGTACAGCACCAGAGGCTTCCCCGGGATAGGAGCACCTAAGACTGGAGGATTAAGCAAGTATCTTTTGATGCGTGCAAAAGCATTGCTACAAGCCTCATCCCATTCAAAGTGCACATCCTTCTTCATTAATCTATTGAAAGGTTGACATCGACCAGCCAAGTTCGAGATAAATCGTCGTATGTAGGCTAGTTTTCCCTGCAAGCCTCTAAGTTCTCGCAAATTCTTGGGCTCTGGCATTTTCTGGATAGCTTCAATTTTGGACTGGTCAATTTCAATACCGCGGTGCCTTACAATGAAACCAAGAAATTTACCGGATGTTACGCCAAAAGCGCATTTGCGGGGATTCATTTTAAGCTGATACTTTCTTAGGCGATTGAACACGGATTGCAATTCTGCCAGATGGTCTTCCCTTCTTTTTGTTTTAACCACCAGATCATCGACATAACACTCCACGTATTTATGAAGTACATTATCAAAGATCTTTTGCATGGCCCGTTGATAAGTAGCCCCAGCGTTCTTTAGCCCGAAAGGCATTACTTTGTAACAGTAAATACCCTTAGGAGTACGAAAAGCTGTAAGCTCTTCATCTTTTGGATTCATTCGAATTTGGTTGTAACCTGAAGAACCATCCATGAAAGATAAAGCTTCATGACCAGTAGTGGCATCAACCATGACCTCAGTGATGGGTAATGGAAAATCATCCTTGGGACATGCATTGTTCAAATCACGGAAGTCAACGCACACTCGAATTTGTCCGTTCTTCTTTTTGACAGGGACGATGTTAGCAATCCATTCCGGGTACTGTACTTCACGAATGAAGCCCGCTTCAATGAGCTTATTGACCTCGGTTTCTATTTGAGGGATAAGCTCTGGCCGAAAGCGTCTTTGGGCTTGTTTGACTGGGCGCACGCCCTTCTTTACTGCCAAATGGTGTAAAGCAATACCTGGATTGAGCCCAGGCATTTCCTTGTAAGTCCAAGCAAACACATCTTTATATTCTACCAAGAGCTTGAGGTATCCTTCTTCTTCTTCAGGAGTGAGAAGCGCACTAATGAAAGTTGGTCGAGGTTCTTCGATAGTTCCTAAATTGATTTCTTTAAGTTCATCAACTGTAGCTTGTACTCCATCCTCCAAGGCTGGGGGAGCTTCATCGACCTCTTCATTGGTTGCTTCAGCATCTGAAAGTGTACCTTCTTCTATTGTAATATGAAACGAGGATGACACCTCTTCAATTTGCTCATTGTGAACAAATGATGGTCTAGTGCGTACAATTGTCCGCCTCTTGACTTTCAGCGATCCTTCAGTGCTGATGTCTAAGGTAGAGTTACGCTTCATGCGTGAAGGAATGCTACTGCGGATCTCATCATGAACTTTCTCCTTCTTTTGAACCTCAAAGTTCATTGAATTTTGAGAATGACTATCAATAGGCCTTTTTGTTGCCCCCAATCGATCAAAGACTGATTTATAAGCAAGAGTGTCCCGATTTTGTGTTAAGCAAGTTGTATTTAACCTGTCGAACACTGTGATTCGTGACGATGAGGCCTCAATGCGATCAAACACTGAGACGCGCGATGAAGAATGATCTTTTCTTTGATTCGAACTTTCGCCAACTTCCACTGTTATGTATTGGGAATTTGAAGCATCGCTTCTTTTCTTGATCCATATCTGAGCTGGTTGTTCAGGAGTATAACCTAATCCGGTCTTTGGGATAGGAATTTCATGCCCTTCAAGCCGCATTCTCCTTTGTGTTTTGCTAAGGCCATGTACCTTCTCTCCGGTGACTTCTGGAATCAATTTCCCTAGGTCGCTTTGTCTTGAGAAATCGTAGCCTGCTCTGGCCAACAGCTTATACGCCTTCGGGTCAAACCATTCTTTCGTCCGTTCACTTGGTAGAATACCATGCTCTGTCAGACTTTGTGAAGACCTCACGAATCCATTTAGTGGCTTCGAGGGCAAAGGATTTATGGATGAAGTTAAAGGCATGACATGGTTTTCTTTCAATATGGCTACATCTTCCGTCGTGAGCCTTGCAGGAGGCCTTCCCATTTCTTCTGTAGATTGAAGGCATTCCGCAAATGGTGATTGTCCATTCTTACGGCGTGATAATGGTACATAACGGAGGAATGGAGGGTTATTGGAAGGCGTTGAATTTTTCGCCCTCACTGCACTACTGGTAGATTCACTAGAATGATCATTCCTAGATTCTGGACCTTCCTTTGGGGAAGGAATATCCTTTCTAGTGATGAATTTAACATGCTTCTTTTCACCCTGCTTGCTTTCCATGGACAGGATTTCAACTGGGAGAACTTCACTAGAAATGTTATCTTCTACATAAAATTTTGCGTCAGCAAAGTGAGCTTTCGCCTCAGCAAAAGGCTTTAAGTCGGCATTGACTTTCTTTATTCCACTTTGAAGGTACTTGAAACATTGATGCAAAGTTGACGGCACTATTCCATTTCCATGGATCCAGGGACGTCCTAACAACATGTTGTAGGTCGTCTTAGCATCAATAACGTGGAACAAGACGTTGCTTGTCAATTCTCCAATGATCAATTCCAGGTGGATCATGCCGATTGCGCGTTGTCCTCCTTGGTTGAAACCTTGAATGACCAAACGACTATGTGATAATTCCTCCATAGTAAGACCAACTCGTCTCATTGTCATTTTTGGTAGTATATTAACAGCTGAGCCTCCGTCAATGAGAATACGATCGATCTTTTGTTCACGAGCATAACCAGAGACATAAAGTGGGCGATTGTGGGGCTTAGAGCCTAATAACAGATCCTCATCTGTGAAAGTTAAGTCTGGAGAGCATGTGTAACATTCCTGAGTTTGTTGAAGAATGTTGGTAGAGGGAGTGTACATCTCTGGCTTTTCAGGAGCTTGGGTGAGCACTTCTTTTGGTGAGGTGGAGGATTGCAAAGGTTCAACTTCACCAACCTGAGATTGGAGTTCCTCCAATGATGACAAAGTCTCATTTGGACCACCGTGGTCAACATCCTCCTTTTCGTCCTGAATTTCGCAATGAGAGACCGTGTGAACGGCCTCGGCTGAGTCATTTTGAAGGAATTTTCTGGGGAAGAATTCTTCCAATGTGATGAGCTTTCGAGATTTTTGGGTCTGTGCTGAATCTTCATACACTTTTGTTCCCAGTCTCCCTCGCCTCTTATTGCTCCTTCCTCTTGATTGAGGCTGAATTTGGTTTTGTGCTTTTCTGGACTCTTTGGCGATCAAATGAAGAGGGAATGTTCGTCTCTGTTTCCATCTCCTGCGAGTAACCATTGTCCAGCCCTCTTCCTCATCCATTGTTGACCTTTTATCATCATTTGAATTATAATTAGGTGCTTTTTGTGAGAGCTGAACTTGAACAGGTTCCAGAGAACCAAACTGGATGAGGGTGGTATTTGCCCCCTGCTTAGTAGTTGGAGACATGCAAATAGGTAACCCACAAGAAATTGTTGCAATGTTTGATTGAGCAATATCATTAAAATCCAAGTCAATCTTCCTTTCCTTGGCTAGCTTCATGATGAGTTCTTTAAGGACAAAGCATTTTTGGATTGGATGGCTTAAGATGCGATGATACTTACAATAGTTCGGGTCATCAACTTTTCCCATCTCTTCCGGCCGTTTGCATTCTGGCAATTCAATTAATTTCAACTTGAGCAGTTGTTCTAGCATTTCGGGCATATCGGTATCTAGGAAAGGATACACCTTTTGCTCCCATTCCTTAAGTGATGAGCGACGCGTCTCACGCTGTTGGCCTCCCTCGGGCCTCTTCTCATTAGCCCTCACATTTCTTGTTGAAACTTTGACTGGGGCAAGGTTGACATTCATTGAATCTTTGATATTACTTTTCGTATTCCTGTCATTTTTCCTTATTTCCCGTCTTTCTTTCCTTTCCTCAGGTACGGGAGGTTTCGTATTTCCATGGCTAGAGATACTCAATTCCATGTCATGCGCATGAGTTGCCAACTCTTCAAATGTTCGGGGCTTTATCCCTTGAAGGATGTAAAGAAGTCCCCAATGCATGCCTTGGATGCACATTTCTACAGCAGATATTTCAGAAAGTCTATCCTTGCAATCTAGACTCAAAGAACGCCACCGATTGATATAGTCAACGACAGGCTCATCTTTCCACTGCTTGGTGTTAGTAAGCTCCATCATGCCTACCGTGCGACGTGTGCTATAAAATCGATTGAGAAACTCCCTTTCGAGTTGCTCCCAATTGTCGATCGATTCGGGTTCCAAATCAGTGTACCAATCAAATGCATTTCCCTTGAGCGAACGGACAAATTGTTTTACAAGGAGGCTTCCTTGAGTTCCTGCATTCTCACAAGTCTCTACGAAGTGAGCAATATGTTGTTTTGGATTGCCCTTTCCATCAAATTGCAGGAACTTAGGAGGTTGGTATCCATTTGGCATTCTCATGCTGTCAATGCGCTTTGTGTAGGGTTTTGAATATATGAGAGAACTTGTAGAAGATCCTCCATATTGTGCTCGAATGGTATTTGTTATCATGTCCTGCAGTTGTTGGACAGATATCGAGGCCATTGAGGTGGAATGTCCGTGTTGAGAAGTGCCTTCACCTCCTTTTCCTTTATCACCCCTAGCGTTTTCTCCTTTGAAGGTAAAGCCAGGTGGGTGCTCAGGGCCAAGACTTGATTCACCCGAATCTTGTACTTCCAGTTTGTTCATCAGGGTTGCAATTTTGACATCCTTCTCTTCAAGTGCTTTGGTGAGAAGGGTGACCCTTTGTTCCATTTCAGCCATTTTTTCTTCCATAGTAGAGGTGTTAGTCATCATCACTGGCATGACCTCTAGATATGATGGAGAGAATGATGAAACAGGATGAGTCGAAGGTATTTCATTCCTTAAGTTTCTCATCACGGGTGAAGAGTTGATAGAAAAGGTCATTGTGGGGGATGATTCATTATTGATCTCGAAGTCTTTCGAGACAGATGAATCCTCAGCGGTAGTCTTCCTATTTGTAAGAAAGTCTAGAGAGATGGTTGGTTGGGGTTGAAATCGATCAAGAACTTTGGATCGACTGCGAGTGATTGGGCCGACATAATCATCAGCGCTAGAATCATCGACCACTGATTTTCGGACATTCTTGCTAGAGGCCATTGAGACTAGTAGCAAATCGAATTTCTTTTCTTTTGAAGGAGAAAGAGATGAGAGGCAGAGAGGTCCCACTGGGCGTGCCAGAATTTGTAAGCGACTAGATTTCTAGTTCGAAATAAATCAAACAAGTAAAATAGTTTCACAAATGCGAATTTGTATTGATGATTGTGTGGTACAATTCTCTGGAATTACAAAAGAGTGATCCTCTGATTCGATCTCCTTGCAAAACTTATTGATTAGACTTATGGTAATGTGGATTTGACTTGAACACAAAATATCCTTCAATTTGGTTGAGGGATGGATTGAAGATTACTGAAACGGAATTACAATGAATCTCTGGCTATGAGCTTGTTTAGAAATCCTTTGTTCTTCGCGTTCTTCGTGTTCTTCGTGCGTTCTTCGTCTTCGAAGGTTTGTGGTGGAAGTTCTTCGGAGTTTTAGAGGCTTGAATCCGTTGAGCTTCAATGATTTGTGATTTGTTGATGTTTTCGGACACTTTTGGCTTGATTCCCGTGAACTTTAGGATCTAGGCAGATGATCTGGATGATTCTGCTTCGAATGTTCTCCGATTTTGGGGTTGAAGTTCTTGAAGTTCTTGAAGGCTTTGAGGCTTGATCTTCACAGAGCTTTTTCACTTCTGAATTCTGGTCCTTTGAATGTCTCAGGAAGGCTTCTATTTATAGGAGTTTGGGAGTGGATGAGCGACACGTGGCGGAGCTTGATTGGTGGCACATGTCACAGCCTGATTGGTCTACTTAAGTCATCGCTTACACGTGCGAGGTTGCTTGAGTCATCGCTTACACGTGCGAAGCTGCTTGTGTCATTGCTTACACGTGCGAGGTTGCTTGAGTCATCGCTTACACGTGCGAAGCTACTTGTGTCATCGCTTACACGTGCGCTGATGTGTGATTGGTTTTTGCATGACACTTGGCAAATTTCTGTTGGTTTCTGAGTAGTGATAGCAAAACCTAGCAGCAGTACGTGGTGCTTTGTAATTGGCTGTATTTTGTAGACTTGGTAATGTGACGTGTCAGCTTGTGATAGGTCGGGAATTTTCCCTCTCTACAGTCTTATATTTAGATAGCAATCAAATTGTGGGGCCAGTGCCTAATTTTGCAATATTTCCATCATTGACATGGTTAGGTATTGCTAACAATAAATTAAATGGGAATTTGGCCAAAAGTATTGAAAGCCTACATAAGCTACAGTATTTGATTGTACGCTCCAATATGTTGGAAGGCATTATCTCCGAAGCCCAACTATCAAATTTCCCCCGATTGTTATATTTAGACTTATCTCATAATCCTTTAACTTTAAATTTCAGCTTTGATTGGGTTCCCCCTTTCCAATTGTACTGTCTATATGTGAGATCTTGCAAGTTGGGTCCTGATTTCCCAAATTGGATAAAAACTCAAAGAAACCTTCAATTCCTCGATATCTCCAGTACTGGAATTTCAAATACCATCCCCACTTCGTTCTAGGACATGCCTAGTGAGTTACGCTATTTAAATTTGGCTCATAACCAAATCAAGGGAAGGTTGCCAAATATATCCACCAAAGTTTCAAACCTTCACACAATAGATTTCAGTTCAAACAGATTTGAAGGCCCATTTCCAGTGTTTCCTCCGAATTTGACCTCAATAAATCTCTCCAAAAATATGTTTTCAAGGTTGAATTCCTTTGTATGCTCGATTTCTGGTGGTAATTTAAGATTCCTTGACCTCTCAAGCAACCATCTATCTGAAGAGATCCCTGATTGTTTCATGCATTGGCAAGGACTAGAAGTTCTGAATTTGGCTCACAATAAGTTGTCTAGGAAAATTCCACACTCTGTGGGTTCTTTAACACAACTTATAGCATTAGACTTAAGCTATAATAGCTTGTCAGGAGAATTGCCTTGGTCCTTGCAAAATTGCACTATGTTAAGATTTTTGTACTTGGGAAAGAATAAATTATCTGGGAAGATACCAACTTGGATAGGGGAAAAAATGTCATCATTGATCATTCTTAGCCTCACATCCAATGAATTTCATGGAAGTATGCAATTTCAAATTTGTTTGCTAGTCCATATTAGATATTTAGACTTGTCTCAAAATAATATTTCTGGAACCATTCCCCATTGCCTCAATAATTTGACTGCCATGACACACAAAGTTTCAAATTTTACAATGAGCGACAACTTCTTCATTTGGAATGGCACTGAATATACAATTTTTGGTGGAATGTATGCTTCTGGGAGTAACAACATCATTGACGGGAAAGGGAATGTGTATGAGTACGGAAAGAATTTTGGAGAAATGAGGAGCATCGATCTTGCAAACAACAAATTGACTGGAAAAATTCTAGAAGAGATATCCAGCCTCATAGAATTGAAAGCATTAAATTTATCAGGAAACATGTTGACTGGAATGATTCCACAAAACATTGGTGAATTGGAACAATTAGAATCCCTTGATTTGTCAAGAAATCGGTTTTTTGGTCCATTACCTGCTAGCATTGCTGCTTTACATTACTTGGACTTCCTAAACTTGTCCTATAATGAGTTTTCAGGAAGAATTCCGACAAGCACTCAACTCCAGTCCTTTCATTCTGATAGATTCATTGGTAATCTTGGACTTTGTGGACCTCCACTTATAGAAAAGCCCAGAAGATGTAACATCCTACACTAATTGCAGTGAAAACTATCAAGAAGATGGAGATGAATTCTGGAGATGTCTTTATATTGGTACAGGGCTTGGATTCATTGTTGGTTTTTGGGGAGTCTGTGGCTATTTGATGTTAAACTGTTCTTGGAGACATTCATATTTCCTATTGATGACCAACCTGAAGGATTGGTTGTATGTGACAATAGTAGTGCATACTACAAGATTGCAGAAGGTGTTTCACAGCTAGAGGCTATTACAATTTTACCAAAAAAGGTTTGGGAATTTTTGTTGGATTGGTTATATGTTTCTAACTATTTCTTATGGATTGATTTTAATTTTGCAAACTAATGGCTATTGTTTAACTTTGTAGCCTTGGAGGAGATCTTGGGCCTTCGATATTACATGCTTTTATTCTGCTTACGGACTGATGCTATGGTGCAAGTTTTGGACATCACATGATTTTAGACTTCCAAATCCCAATATCAACGCGTGCGCGCTTTTATGTATTCATATATATACAGAACTAGTCGCAAACCCGTGCGATGCACGGAAAAGCTTTTGACTAAAAAAAAAAAAATCCAACAATGAGTAAATAGACATTTTGCTAGTTAATATTTTTTAAAAATGAAGAAGTATTTAACTTTTATGCTTTTCCATAGTTTAGAAGTGTTGTCTAACATAAAACATTATTGAGTTGCAAGTGCATAGTTACTGGAACTTACAAAGTAATTTGCAATTCTTAAATTAATAAAACAATACTCCCAATAGTTATATATATACACACATTCAAAACTAATATAAACTGCAAAGATATAAACAAAGACCATGATATGAGAAAGACACACCAAGCTTCAAATTTGAACAATATAGACAATTTAGACAATAATAATATAGACAATTTAGAATATAGAACAATATCAAAATTATAATACCTAATTCCATTATCTTTTATGTTGAATCCCAATAGTTATATATATACGTGAGTCTCTTTTTTTTCTTTTTTCTTTTTGAGTCCTATCAGAATTTTTGTTTTCTTTTTATTTAAACAATGCCGAAGTCTAACAAAAGTCAAAGGCTTCGGTTATATATAAGAAACAATTAAGCTCATCCTTTAAAAATTTATCTCTTGTACTTTGTATGATATGGTAATTTTCATTCAAACTTTAAAATAGATTATGTGTCTTACCTTAATGTTTTCCTTGTGGTGAGGACAAATAGAATGAAATAGGTGCTTCATGCTAAAAAACTTTCTTCTAGTCAAATACCAAACCTGATAAAATTTTAGTGAAAAGGAAAAACTCATCAAGAGGAGTAAGAGAGAAGGAAATTACTCAATGAAAAACCACAATGAATGAAGAAAATATTTCAAATTTGAACTTCCAAAGAACAGCATAAATTTCAGCCATAGGTTCAAAATGCCAAGTTAAACTTTTTGCTGAAAACCTAGCAAATACAGCCAAGAAATATAACTTTATTAATCTTGATGGTAGTGATCTAATTCATGAACCCTAAACTGTGATTTTTGAATTAGATCACAAATGAAATATATAACTTTATTATAACAAAATAAGATCACTACCTAGCAAATATATAACGAAATAAGATCACTACCTAGCAAATACATCCAAGAATATAACTTTATGAATCTCTAGCAGCCAAGAAATATAACTTTATTAACCTCGATTAGTTGCATTAGATCACAAACGAAAACCTAGCAAATATATTTTCTTATCTTTTTTTCTTTCAAGGATCTGATATGGTAGTGATCTAATTCATGAACCCTAAACTGTGATTTTTGAATTAGATCACAAACGAAATATATAACTTTATTATAACGAAAAAAGATCACTACCTAGCAAATATATAACGAAATAAGATCACTACCTAGCAAATACAGCCAAGAAATATAACTTTATTAATCTCAATTAGTTGAATTAGATCACAAACGAAAACCTAGCAAATATATTTTCTTTTTCTTTTTCTTTTTTTCTTTCAAGGATCTGATAAGCAAAAGATTGATTGCAAAATACTTACCATGTGTATGAGGGTTTGTGGTAAATCTTGAAGCCATAATTGGGTGATGTTACAGAGCGTTTTTCCTACATTTGGAGAGAGAAAGTTTGCAGGAATGGTCGGTTTATTTTTTAAACTTGAGAGAGGGATAGGTTTGCTAGGGTTTTGAGGTGGGAAGATAGGGTTTTGGGTTTTGAATCCTAACGTGAGTTTTTTTAATAATTTTAGTCTAATTAATGATTATTTGAGTCTAAAAAAAAATATAAATTAAAAATGCTGACGTGGAAAATTGTGGGAGTTTCAAAAGCTTCGGTTTTATATATTGGAGAGAGAAAGTTTGCAAGAATGGTCGTTTTTTTTTTTAACTTGAGAGAGGGATAGGTTTGCTAGGGTTTTGAGGTGGGAAGATAGGGTTTTGGGTTTTGAATCCTAACGTGAGTCTTTTTAATAATTTTAGTCTAATTAATGATTATTTGAGTCTAAAAAAAATATAAATTAAAAATGCTGACGTGGAAAATTGTGGGAGTTTCAAAAACTTCGGTTTTATATATTGGAGAGAGAAAGTTTGCAGGAATGGTCGGTTTATTTTTTAAACTTGAGAGAGGGATAGGTTTGCTAGGGTTTTGAGGTGGGAAGATAGGGTTTTGGGTTTTGAATCCTAACGTGAGTCTTTTTAATAATTATAGTCTAATTAATGATTATTTGAGTCTAAAAAAAATATAAATTAAAAATGCTGACGTGGAAAATTGTGGGAGTTTCAAAAGCTTCGGTTTTATATATATACAGAATTACGTGTGTACTTGGCAAAAGCTGAAATTGCCCTCAATAAATTATTTGTTCTATATTGGATTAAAGATATGGTTTCATTTGATTAGGATAGTTGGGGTTCAAAATACATTGAACAGTATTTCTACTAATTTTTATTTATTTATTTTCCTGTATTAGTGTGTAAGAGGACACATAAAACAATTTCTACATCAAATGCATGATAGACTTCATGATGTAATTGTTTATGGAAAATGACTCTTACATGCACAACTGCATACCCACATTTTGCACTAAAATTGTCAAGGTTGTGTAGAATAAGATGTGTATAATACCATTCATTGTTTTATTTAGCTAATTAGGAATAGAACTACGGGTAGTTCAAGGGTGCCATGACCCCTAAGATTTTAATTTTTTTTTTTGGCCCATTAGGCATTTTAATTTATTTTAATGAATGAGCAATTTTATTCACCAAACAGAATGATAACACCGACAATACAAACAAGCAGCAGAGCTGCAAACCTACATCAAACCAAAAATCCCAATAGCTATCAAATTCAATAAAACGAATATTCAAGACCCTATTTTGAATAGAATTCATTATATTTCTTCACAAAATCAGTGTATATCTCACATCCTGCATGATAGCGTGGACAATTTCAACATCAGGTTGAATTTTTTCCTCATTGTGTTGGAGATAAAAATATTTTTTATCTAAAATATATTCCTTTGATATTAGATATAATTTGACAGTTGTTTATTTTGAAAACATAGAATATGCCTACAAATAAATTAAATATACCTAAAGATATTAGTTAATTAATAGTCACATATCCCACTATGTTGTGTTATAATTTTTCAAGAATTATCATGTCGCAGTATCCATATTAGTCTGTGTTCATACTTCTTAACTTTCCATTATGAACTTTAGAATTGTGATTTGGATAATATGATAGATGACAACAACTCAAGACTCAATAGGGGTGGCTCCACTTGGAGCCCAAGGGGTTCAAATGAACCCCCGAATTGGACCCAAAAAAAATTATTATAATATTTTTTATCTTATTTTTCTTGTTTTGACACTTAAAAAAAAAAATTTGAATACCCTAACCTTAAGCCCAACTGAAATAAATTTAAATATGATCATCTTAATTCTTAACAATATCTTGACCTTTTTAAACACAAAGAAAAATCTCAACAGCAAACCAAGTTGATCTAAAATTTAGGAAAAAATTTTAATCAGCCCAAAAACAAAACTAGAATTTGCTAATCTTAAACCATAGAAAAAGCTCATTTAGATCTTAACAAATTTTAAATAAATCAATCCAATGAGAAATTAGCGGATGAATGATTGCTTGACTATGTGCATTGAAACAAATGTAGCTAATAAGATTGATAATGAAGATATCATGCAACAATTTCAAAATATGAAATATCGTATAAGACAATTGTAAAACTTTATGTATTAAGATTTTTTTTGTTTTTTTTTGTTTTTTTTTTTTTTTTGTGATGTTGATATATTTAATCTTTTGTTTAAAATTTTGTATAATTTATGTTTCTTATTGAACCCCCTAGAAAATAATCCTGGAGCCGCCACTGAGACTCAGCCAGCTATTCTATTACTATTAAAGTTGTTCTTCACAGCTAGCTGGCAAACAAAGCAGAAGTTTCCACTTTGATCCTAAATGTGTGTTTTCCACTCTTTAACAATATGTTCTTTGCTCCAGTTTTCTTGTTTTGTTCAATGACCTATAGCGCTTTAAAAATTCCAGACCTCTCATCATACCAACTATTTCAAGAACTTCATGGTTGTTAGATGCTTATTGAATTTTTAGTTATTCTTTATTTGGCCAATAATAAAGAATAACTAAATGGTTCAATTCTTTATTTGGCTAGAAATACCTAGCTCAATGGGCACCCTGGTTCAATTTCAAGCTTTGCATCTATCCAAAATCATTTTTCAATTGAAATGTCTCGTGAGGGCATTGTAGCTGAGTCAAAGCAATGGGCATAAAATGATCATGGGTGGAAGGTCCATTAACTTCTCTTAGCATTTTTAACTGTATGATTGCACTTGAAACTAGTTCTTGCATTCAATTCAAATGGCCCTCGTTGAGTTCACACTCTCATAAGCAATGGCACAAATCTCCCAATAGAATAATGTAAGCTTAATACCAACATATTCATTTGAATAAGAAGCCTAGATAGGATAAGGCAAAACTTAGTTACTGTTTCTTAGCCATTCTACCTTAACTTTATTAGCATTATTGTGATGCTTTAACTAATAATTGGCATGATTGAATTCAAATTAAGAAACCGAAGAGCATCCACATCAGTGGATGCAAAATCGTGTATAATAGAAAAAGACACCACTTTTACACATTTTGACTCAAAATGCTCCACATCAGTGCTTCTAAAAATGTGTAAAGATGTGTATATTTATATACTTGTTATAGTAACCGTGTATATTTACACAGTTATTGTAGCTCGTCCATATATTATTTTATTAATTTCACGTTCGCACCTTTTTTTTCTCTCTCTTCTCCGTGCATAACAAACTCAGTAACTTCTCCTCTCCTTATCTTCTTTTTCCTCAGATGCTCACAAACACACCCACACACAAACACATCCACACAGAGATACACAAACACACCCACACAGACAAACCAACAAAGAGATAGATCGGTGCTTGATTGGAATGATCGGTGCTTGTGGAATGATCAGTGCTTGACTGGAACGATCGGAGCTCATGGGTCTCGCTTGATCGGAGCTCGTGGGTCTTGCCTGATCGGAGTTAGGGAGATCTGACCGAGCTTGATCGGTGCTTGATCGAGTTTGATCGGAGAGTTGATCTGTGTTTGAGAGTTTGATTGGTGCTTGACCAGTTTGATCAGTGCTTGACCGGTTTGATCTATGTTCGAGAGTTTCGCTAGGAATAAAGCATGGCTTGATCGGTACTTGACCGAGCTAGGGAGAGTTGATTTGTGTTCAGAAATGGGTATAGAGATGGGTAGAGAGATGGGTATAGAGAGAGAGCAACAAATCAGAAAAATAGGTAGAGAGAGAGAGAGCACGCGTATGTAAATGGGGTAGTTGAAAGAAATAATAAAAAAATTGGGAAAATTGATTATTTAAATAAAAGATGTGATAGAATAGATAAACTGATGTGGGTGTTTTGTAAAAATGGATGTGTAAAATAGAAAAGTAGGGTTTTAGTGTAAAAATGGATGTGTAAAATACACTAACTGATGTGGTTGCTCTAATATACAAAACCTAAAGAACAGTGTACTATCACATTAGGACCTTTCTACCCTACTTCAATTGCCCTTGGACTATCAAATAGTATAAGAAATCCATCCAACAATAGCACATCTTACTAGAGTGCATGGACCCACAAGAAGAAAAAGAAAAAGAAAAAGAAAACAAACAAACACAAAACAATTGAATAGAAAACTAAACTAATTATTGGAGAGTAAGGGGCTGTTTGGATTGGCAATTCTCATCACTCAATTCTCAGTTTCCATAACTCAATTCTCAAAAATGGTGGGACCCATCTCAATTCTCAAAAAAAAGTTTGTTTGGCAAGCCATAACTCAGTTTCCAATTTTTTGTTTCCATCACTCAATTCTCTGATTTTTGAGTTATGAGTTATGGAAACTGAAAACATCTTTTGGCTGTTTTCAGTTTCCATAACTCATAACTCAATGGCATTTTTGTAATTAAACACACATGAGGGACCCACTCAGTAGCAACTTTTGACCAACTGACTTTTTTTTTTTTTTTTCCTTTCTTCTTCACTGGGTTCGGTCTTCTTCACTAGTTTTTTTTTTTTTTTTTTCCTTTCTTCTTCACTGGATTTGGTCTTCTTCACTGGGTTCGGGTTTCTGGGTACTATAAAAATAAAATAAAATAAAATAAAATAAAAAAACAAAAACAAAAGCTGCACCGTGACAGGCGTGGGCCCCCCAAATAGTGTGAAAAATAGTGAGTGATGGAAACTGAGTGATGAAGGCAAACGGATGTGAAAAATTGAGTGATAAGTGATGAGTTATGAGTGATGAATGATGAGTGATGAGTGATGGAAATTGAGTAACGGAAATTGAGTGATCAAATTTTGTTGGCCAAACAGGCTCTAAGGTTCTGTGACTATTGTTGCATTTGTTTCAATGGAAATTTTCATTTCAAAACATGTTTTTGACTTTTTAAAGGCTTTATTTTGGGGGCTGCTACATAACAAAATAACTTCGGTAGAGATTTTTCAATAATAGCTTTTTCAAAAACTGAATATTATGCCCCCCCCCCCCCCCCAAAAAAAAAAAAACCATTTAAAGCATAAAACATTTTGTGAAACTTTTAAAACATCTTCTGAAATGTCATAAGCTCCATACAACAAAAGACTCCACAATGGTAACTCCCCTCACTCCCACTCCATAGAACGACTGTTTATCGTTCTTGTCTTCTTGACCAACCCTTAATTTTTTTTCCCAAATGACTTTTACTCAAACTTGTCGCTTTTCTACTAATTTTTTTGATGTAGAGTCTAAATTTGGGGTCGATTTTTCCCAAAAGAAATAAAAAATATTTTCCATTTGGGACATATGTTTTTATGAAAGAAAAATGTTCATATAATTATTTGAAATTATAAGAATTACTAATTATTTTGCATACATGTCAAACAATAAAAAATAAAATTTAGCTCATTTTTCACAACTAAACGCAGGAAAATAAGCCCAATTTTCTAGAAAGACATTTTCCAAAAAATCAATCATTTTCCAGACAAAATATTTCCATCAAAAGAAACCGAGTTCAAAGGCTTTTCCAATCCGGCCCATTATTAGAAACACAATGCAGTACTTCAAACTAAACTTCACGGGGTAATAGGTTGCCTTACAACAACGTCACAAGTTAAGAGCACATTCCTGCGCAAATTATCAAAGGCAGTGACTTTTAAACTCAGTCTCCATCCTCTATAGGGTCTTAACGAGTGGCCATGGTTCTCCTGCCATCACCGCTTCGATCTCCCATATTTTCCGGGGACACTTTGTCATGTTCTTGCAACCACTGGCAGTGACATGCTGCAAAAATAAAAAAATAAAAAAGGTCAACAAAAAAGCAAAAAAAAAAAAAAAAAAAAAAATGCAATAAGAAACTATTAAGCGAAATGCATTTAGTGGTAAATTGCTATCATAGAAAGAGAAACGGCACAAGAATAATTTTAATATGGGAACATTTATAAATCTGCCTTGCATATGGCTCACTCTAAAGCATACTTGATGAAGAAAGAAAAATGAGCACATGATGAGAAATAAGCCAAAACAGTTTATTGTATAAGTTACAATATTGACTGGCTTAAGAAAATTTACTGAATTTGCATTTCCAATGTATTAAAAGTTAAATTGGGTAAATCTAATATGCGATTTATGTGGTGAGATTGAAAACATAACATAACCAGTACTATTATGCAGATGCAAATGTCAAAGAAAGCAAATTATTTGATCCAGTTAAAAGAGAGCTTCGGTAGATGGAGTACCACATCACTTTCAATTCGAACCCCACCAAAACATTTAAATCTGCCAATTACTTCTTGATTGAAGAATCTTGAAGTATTTGAACTTTCCATGGCTGGAAGCAACAAAGCATCAATGAAGTAGCATCCAGGCTCTACTGTTATCACCTACATAGAAAGCCCCAAAGAAATTGGAATAATGATTATTCTATGATATATTCTGAAGCATATAAGCCAAAGATCCATAAAATTATATGGACATATTACAGATAAAAGCCAAGAACATAAATGAAGTAGTTGGGAAGAGATGGTAGATAACTGTAACGTCAAATTTTTTTCTTTTTCTTTTTTTTATAAATAATATTGGATCAATCCTTCCCCACCAAAAGATAAATTAATCAATAAATCACAGATTTCAATCAAACGGAGCAATTAAACATAAATGAGCTCCCTCCCTCCAAATAATGTAACATGACCAGACCCTCCAGTGTATTTTCCACGTCTTAGCAATAGAGTTTACAGGTCCCAAGTGAATATCTATCCTCATGGCAAAGCATATACAAAGGTGCTTTAAACAATCAGTGATTATAATACCAATGAACAGCCCTGACAAACATGTTTGGCACATAATGTATATCAATATAAGTAAAATATTTCAGTTCCCTTTGAATAAGTTAGCCCTGAGAAGTTAGAAGTTACAACTTCTTAACCAAATAGAAGATAAAGTGATGCTGCTTATCCCAATTTAGGTTTTTTAATTTTAACTAATTATGAATTTGACATATAGGGTCTGTTTGGATAGAACTTATTTTGCTAAAATTAAAAACTGAAAACTGAAAACACTGTAGCAAAATAATTTTTAAATGTGTGAATAGTACTGTGAGACCCATTTTTAATGAAAAAATTGCTGAAAAATGAAATTTGTAGGTCCCGTGTACTGTTCATGAGACTCACAGGACTGATAAAGGGACTGAAAAGTCAACAAACCATGGCTACTGTTCATGAACAGTAGCCGTTGTCCCCCCTAAATGCGTGCGCAGCAGAGCAAAAAAAAAAAGAAAAAAAAAAGAGAAGAAACGCAAACGTGAAACGCAACCTCTGGATCCAAACCACACCATAAAATAAGTCTGAATGAAGCATGATAAAAATAAAATAAAATCAGAAGGAAATCATACAACTTCACAATTATCATATGCAACACACATGCTTTAGGGTCTTAGATTTCAAAGATAGAATCACCCATCGATGATGCAACTATGGAAGATTGATTTGCTATTACTTTGCAAATTTTCCTATTCAAGAATTATTGTATGGGATCCACCTTTGAAGTTCAATAAAAGTAAAATTTGTGTTGCTTTAAAGGTCTAGGTACGAGTCTTTTAGGGATAAACAATTTTCTATTTGGAATTTTATTTTATTAGTTATGGTCAATTTCGTAGTCAGAGGCAAATCTGTAATTTCTGCAACTCCTGTGAATGAAGGATATTTTTGATACCTTAGTTGAGTCTAGAATTTTCTAGGAATCCTAAGTATCTTAGGTTTATTTTCTTTGAATCCTAGTTAGTCTTTATAAGTTGTTTAGTTTATTAGTAACTAGGCAAACTAGGAGTCTTAATACTACTAGTTCAAGAAAGAGTTTTAATATATATTTGTGCTCAATGTATTCAAAGGAGATGGAGTTGATTGATAAAATTATTGATTTGAGCATAGAGACATGTTGGCCTTTGTGTTTTCTGTTCTCCCTCTCTTCTTCTCTTTTTCTTTTTCCTTAAAACCCAAAATCAAGTCCTTTCTTTTACCTATTTAAGCCCTAAAACCCACATACAAGTCCTTTCTTTTACCTATTTAAGCCCTAAAACCCACATACTTTCTTATACTAAATAGCCATCAAATAACTTATCAAACCACTTTTTGATTCTGGTCATAACTCCAAGACCCTATCTTCAAGAACTCTAAATCTTATTTCCACAAATCATCCTAACCCTAACCCCAACCCCACCACAACCACACATAGCCAAATTCCCCCAATTTGTCCTACATCACCCACACATATGATTTAATTATGTTACCGAAAGAGAAAAAGTAAGAAAGGATAATTCCAATGACTGAGAAAAACCATTACTAACCATTCCCTCTTGGAGCTCTCTAACTGTACGTAAAGACCTCAATCCAGGTTCTTTTCGTCTCTCCAGCCCCTGCAAAAAAATATGCAAATTTTCAAGACAATAAAGGAAAATGTAATACAAAACATATGTGATATGCGCAGCTCTCTAAAAATATAAATTAAACCAAGAAAAAGAAACTGAGCATAATAAAAATTATTATTCACTAAGACCTTTAAGTAGCCCCCAGGATCATGTGTATCAATACCAAGGAAATGCCCAAGACCATGAGGCATGAAAACGGCACCCAATCGTTCAGCCATCATATCATCGACATTGCTAGAACATAACTAAACATAAATTAGAAGATTTCCTTCTAATAAAAGGAATAAATTGCAGGTAATTGAGGAAGTAACATTGACAAAACAGATGTTACCCAACAATGATGCATCCTTTCTTCAATGACTCAAGTATAATTTTCTCTGCTAATCTGCAATTTTGAGGAGGGAGGCAGGGGTTGGGGGAGAGCAGAAGAGAGAATAAAGATGTCATGCCGAAGAGAAGATATAGGAAACTTAAAAAGGATCAGTGGAAGACACAGAAATATTATAACTACATTCTTTCAATTGAATGAATAATCTACTTAACCTTGAAATGCCACAAAATCTTTTAGATAAAACAAATAAATTCCTTCATTTCGAAAATGCAATTATGAATAGCATGCAAGTAATACATTATGCATGTCTACCAACACTTCTAGAACATGATGTTCAGTTTCCATATGACACATTGAGTAAAAACGTCTTTGAGGTTCCTTGAGAACCACATTTGGTTTAGGCTTGAATGCACAAGGATTTCTTTCTCTTTTTTTGCCTTCTACAATTTCTGTAATTCAACATATGGTTTTTCGATGTTCAAACAAATGAAATGAAAACCACTCTATTTCAATGCTTTCATATATGCTCTAATTTTTCCATGTAGTTCCCCAAAGAGGACACCCTATCCTTCCTCCCATAAAACACATACAAGACATGCATATTACAATTGTTTTAACAGAAAGTTTAATATCAAGTCTTACAAGTGCATATCCACCCAGTTTACTCCAGGTTTCATTGTAGATATTACAGCATCGTGTGCATCAAGGACAGCCTGCAAAACAAGATAGTTAGAAAAGGAACCACTGAACAACAAAATGCCACAGGCAATACACCCAAATAATATGGGTGCAGTTCTGTTTGGTACCTATTTAGTACAGCAGTGATAGACAGTGGTTAGGTAAATTATATATATATATATATATATATATAAACAGTTGTTTAAGTATATTACATGTATCATTACAATCCACAGATTACTGTAAATGTGCTCACAATTCTCAGACAACTTAAGAGCAGGTTTGCCACGTACGAATTCTATCACCTAGCTTCAGACCATTACAAACTCACACACCAGGGAGAAGAAAATTAAGTCTAATTGATCAGGTTGATACTGCTCTAAGGAGTAAGCACTTACATTGTATATGAGCGACTGATCACTAGTGAACTTCCCATTCACCTGCACAGAAAATTTAACAAAATTATAATTCCTTACAACTGGAGAGTGAAGATAAACCTGCATCAGACATATTTAGATAACCTTGGCATCACAAATATACTCTTTTACTCCATAAATTCCCATCAAATCAGAGCTCTGATTTAAAACCCTCAATGTCTAAGACATTATGGGTTTGATAATGGATCATTATGGTTCCTTATAAAATCAGAAGAAGTCAAAGACTAGAAATATGTATGATGGTAGTGATAATGATTATTATAAAATGACCTAGTTAATCATCATAACTTCATAAGTATTCTAAGAGCAAAGGATGAAGGTTGCAATGACAATGATGATGATCTAATCAATCTATGAACGCCATCAAAGAAGGACCTACATGTAAAGCGGAAAAGAGAAACCAAATAAAATTGGGTAAGACTTAAGTGAGGAGCCACCTAAAGTTTATTAACTGCCTGAATCAAAAAGTCAAGGCCCAAAGGTAAAAAATTGTATCTAATATTATTTTACTAGCAAAATGGCCAAACTCACAGGAAATGAACAAGTTATGTCAGAACCATAAAAATGGTATTCAGCTCCCATATCAAGCAATGCCATATCTCCATCTTCCAAAGCCTGCACAAAGGAGATTATAAGGATTTGAAAACTTCATAAGATACTTCTGAAGTCAAGGAGATTCAATCAGAAAAATTGAATAATGAAACTGTTAAGTATAACTAACTCTGTCATTGTGCAATTAAGCCTAGTTTAAGTATTAAGACTATACAAAGGTTCTCTTATTTAAAAATAAACATAAAAATAATAAAAAGACAATACAAAAGGCTCTACAATGCATTAAGTCTAAAAGAATATCGAATTTACCATACCCTGTCATTTGGAGCCGCTGCATGCCCATAGTGCAGCACAGAACTGTGTTATGAAACAATACACCAGTTAGCAAACCTTTCTGTGATGGATGTAAAATTCTATATCAATACATTTACACTCATAATTTACCTTTCCATTTACAACAGTTAAAATCTTTTCAATCATGAGTTTGCCAGAAAGTCTACAAAAGTGCATAACTATATACAAATGTCCTAGTTAAAACCGGTCCCAAAGTATGTCCATTTTATGGAAATTTGAATATAAAACACACATTTACATCTGTTTGTGTTTTACTTTTATTTTATTTTTTTCTGTGATAATCAGAAGTTACTTCCTGGATGAGTATGCATCATAGTTTCAGTAATGCATGGAAGAGCACTTGGCACCGCATGCATAGAACAAAAAACATTGAGAACCGCCAAAGGTCTCACCTATTTTCACCAGTAGCGCAAATACATGTGTAAGAACAGTGCCTACAGCCACCATACATATAGGTGTGGTGAAGAAACACGCTTTCCAACTGATACTCTTTCATTCCCACTCTAGTTTTTCTCATGACCTGGTCAGAATGTAAATAGCAAATAAAAAAATTATATTTATAACTACAACCAAGCCAGGGATGACTCTACAAGAAAAATGAACAGCATACATGTACTCTACATCCCAAATACCTATTAAAAACAAGAAGATTCTTTTGAATATCAATACACACAAAAATACACTTACAATATGAATATTTCCCAAAACACTCAGAGATTCCCCCCCCCCCCCCCCCCCAACCCCTATTTTCTCTTTCTGTCATTTAAGTTACAGTTGTGCCCAATACCAATACCTTTCATAACAGAAGCAAACTAACCGCACATACATAATGAAGTTGCCAACTAATATTTTATTAATCAGAAATGCCACAGTAATGTAGAAAAATTCAGACAAGCCTTTTTCTTATATAAATAAGCTCTAATCCTCTGAGCTACAGGCCCCACCCCGTCTCCACTAGATCTGTTCTACTTTCATTAAAACTCAGACATTTCTTATGAATGGATAGTAAAAAAGAATACATATGGCCAACCCTAACTAATTTGTTGAGAATACATAACCAACCCCAAAATTTTGGGATCAATGATATGTTTGGAAGGGAGATAGATGGAGGGAGAGGAGAGAAGAGTAGGGGGACGGTGGCTGGAATATACCAAAAATTTAATACATTCTATTATCTTCCATTCTCCTCTCCCCTCATCTCCCTCCATCTAAACATAGGGTAAGGCTTAGTTGTTGTTGTATATGTAAACATTATCTACTAGCTACCTATTTCCCTATTACTTTGCATAGACATGTTACTGATTTGACCCCTTTAGCAACTACGTTAGAGTCATGTACGCAAAATTATACTTAGATCGAATGATGTGTGTGTGTAGTCAAATGAAGTAAGTACTGTTTATATAAATGTGTTTAGTGAATAAGACATTTTGGAAATGGCTACCTCAACATGAGCTTCAGAGCTTATATCATTGGCAAACTGGATGAGGGCAAGCTCCTTATCCGACTTCAAAACACGGCATTCAGTCAAAATTGGATGCAAGGTTTTCAAATCCTTCTCAAACTTATCCACACCCTACAGAGATTCAGAGAAAGAAAGAAAAGGTAAAACTTATCTGCAATAGTAATTCTAGTCTAAGAATAATAATATGAAGATATACATCAGAACCATGGAAATGCTATCAGTATAGAGATATTTAAAAAATGTAGGGAAACTAGAAAAACCAGATTCTCATTACACTATTCTGAAGGTATAAAGAAGTCCTTTGTGATGAGAGAGAAAAATATAAGATACAAGCACCTCAAACTCTGCTGGTTTTGCATAGTTATTGCTGTCGGTGTTAAGCCCATGCAACAGAAACAACAAAGGTTTACCAGATCCTTGGAATTGGTCATGCAAAACTCCTGTGATCTCATCAGTGTAGTACACCATGCTAACCATGTACCTTTCCTGCAAAGGAATGTACTTAGGTAAAACACAAGCTAAAATATGCACAAAAGCGTACACTTCAAATTATCAATCAATTAATCACCTTAAAATGGGGTAATGGCTTTATTTCTCCCATCCAAACAGCATAATCTGAGGGTAATCGAGGAGCGAACAGGATTGAGTTCCCAGTCGCAATGTCCTTCAGGGCAAAAATGACAGTAAATTAAGCAAAGCATCAATAGACATATATAAAAACCCATACATATACACTATTTTTTCAGTTAAGCATGTGAGCACACACGCCAAAAAAATTGTTTAAAGCCTTCAAACCATTAAAAAAAATTAAGGAAAATTGTACTTGTCCCCCCTTAACTATCCCAAGTTGCAATGTCTCCCCCAAACTACAAAACTATGTAATCTTGTCCCTTAACTATTGGTAATAAGCAATTTGTCCCTATCATTTGAATTTCCATCAAATTTAACAGAAAATTCAAATTTCTATTAGACATTTTTTTCTGACAAAAAAAGACATTTACATTTCCAATAAATTTAACAAAAATTGTAAATAGGTAAGTGGTGAACATTGCTCTGTTTTAAAGTTTCGGACAGCATTGCAAGTGGATCATAGTTAAGGGGGGAAAGTGAAATCAACCCAAGATTTTAAGCATTCTATGAAAATTGAAAATAATCATTATTCCATTAATGGTAGTTATGATCCAGTACTTAAACAAGAATGATAATGAAGATAACTCTTTAGAAGCCAAATTTTCGAAGCTACGCGTAAACCAGAACCAAGAGATAAAGTGTTATAGATGTGATGTACTTACAATAGCTCCATAGAAGCCAGGTTCTCTGACTCCAAACAAGTAAGCAAAGAAACTCTCCTGCCTATATAGATCAAACCAAACCCTCAATTAGCGAATAAAATGATCATCAGCTTGCAAAAAAATCAAATTTATGCCAATAATTCTCTCCGATACCAAATCCTAACAACAACTCAAAAAAGTTCGATAAAGTAAACGATTCAATGTATCTATGTATACATAAATGTATGTCTACGAGGGAGAGAGAGGGTACCTGAAGAGTTCGATGTGATCAGTATCGTGGCGTGTTTGTTCATCGCCTCCCTGGAAAACCGTTTGGTCGATAAGAAAATTTGAAGGGAAATTGCATTTCAAAATTTCGAAACCTCATTCGTAGTGAGTACCTGAAGGAAGACGAAGCCGTGGAGAGGACGAGAGGAGTGAGAGAGGTCATGGCGGAGAGAACTGAGAAGCTTCTCTCGGTTGGTGACGTGGAGCTCCATTGGAACTCCCGGAGGAGAGAGAGATGACGAAGCCATGGAAAAATGGCTTCACGATGATGGACCAGTCAGTTCGATAACTGTCACTGCAATTTTATACTTCGCTCAAACGACGGCGTTTGTTTCTCTCATGGCTTTTTTTTTTTTTTTTTTCCCTGATAGGATCTCTCGTGGGATTTAATTTTAAATGAAGAGACACTGAATACATTATTAGATTTTTTTTTTTTTTTTTTTTTTTGCTGAATAACTATTTTATTTATGACTTATATAGTACAAAAGACGGGAGGGTCTGAAACCATCTCTTTCCACAGCCTCAGAAACTAGGAGAGGGACCTTAGAGATGGGAACTGGCCCTACCCAATTAACAAAAGCTGCCAATTGGGCTAAAAGATGGGTTGAAACATTGCCCTCTCTATACACAAAAGAAAATACAATAGCATCAAAACACTTTACAAAATACAAAATATCTGTAACCACCTCTACAATACTCCAGTGAGGTGTCTTTCCTGCATTACTCAAAGCATCTATCACATTCCAAGCATCACCTTCCACTATGATTTTAGAAAACCCATTTTCAATGGCTCTCTTAATGGCACAAAGTGCTGCCTTAGCTTCACCCACCAGAGGACTACCTAGTTCAATTTGTTCTGCCCAAGCAAACAACAGATCTCCTTTATCATCCCTGCCCACTATAACTAGAGAAGTTTTTTCTTCTCTTACAGCTACATCAAAATTTAATTTAACCCACCCATATGAAGGGGGCTTCCATATCACTTTCCTTATAGGGCTGTGAAGATTGTCTTTCCAAGCTTGTTTATGTTCTTCATATGATCTCAGAATTTGTCTAGAAAGCTCCAAAGGATTGGAACTCTTTCCTTCAAACCTGGTTCTGTTCCTTGTCATCCAAATTTGGTCTAAGACTATTAGAGCATATAGCTGAAAATACTTTACATCACAATCATCTAGACCAAGCAGACCTTTAGGATTTAGAATTATCTTTATCCAGACAAAGATGGAAATGTTACCCATATTTTGAAGATTGAGAGACCAGGGAGCAAGGAACCAGATTTGGGATGCCCAGTCACATTGAAAGAATATGTGATCAAGAGTTTCCGGGGCATTTTTGCACAAACAACAATCAATAGAGGGCATGGAGAACCTGTTGTTTATAACTACACAAGTTGGAAGAACTCCCCAAGCTATTTTCCACAACAAATGTTTGAGTCTTGCATTTGCTTTGAGCTTCCAAATATCTTTCCAGTCTTTACTACGTAGATGTTGATGGGGGACTTGAGCTACTGATCTTAGAATATTGTAGGCTGATTTAACTGTAAATTCCCCTGATGGAGAAAGGCGCCAAAATATTTGATCTTGGGAGGCTCGGTGTGATAGATGAATTCCAAGAATCCTATTAACTGATTCTGGAATAAAGAGTTCAGCTAACTTACCCCTATCTCATTGGCGACTGTCTTGGTCTATGAGATTGGCCACCAAATGCTCAGTTGGAACAACACCACTTTTAACTTTAGGAGTGAAATCTGATTCTTCAGGGACCTAAGGATCATCCAAAATCCAAGTATTCCACCCACTCCCAATTTTATGACAAAGCCTTTTTTTTACCACATCTCTGCAGCCAAAGATACTCTGAGATGACCAAGAGATGGATTTGAGCATAGGCATCTTCATGAAATTCTTACCCCTCACATATTTCTTCTGAAACATCTTTACCCAAAGTTTCTCTACATTACTAGCCACCTCCCAAGTTAATTTAGCTACAAGAGCACGGTTCATGTCCTCAGTTTTCTTTATCCCAAGACCACCCAATGCTTTTGGAGTGCATATAGAGTCCCAACTTTTAAGATAGAACCCATGATTTTTCTCATCACTACAACCCCACCAAAAATTCCTGTTAAGGGCGTCAAGTTTTTCACATACCTTTTTGGGGAGGAGTAGATACGAGGCTTGATAGGAGGGCATAGCTGCAGCAACTGAAGATATAAGGGTGGTTCTTCCCGCTTGGGAAAGAGTTTTCATTTTCCAACCTTGAAGCCTCTATTTCACCTTTTCTATGATTTCCTCTACTACAGCCTTCTTTTCTCTACCCGAAACCATTGGAAGGCCAAGATATTTCTCTTTTTTGTTTGAGACATTTATGCCTACCAAATTAACCAACCGCCTCTTGTAAGCTTGAGACATATTTTTGCTGAAAATAATTACAGATTTGAAGAAATTCACTTTTTGTCCAAACCACTTTTCAAAAGTGTCTAGACAGACTTTTATCTGGTTCATATTCTCCTCATTTGCTTGGGCAAAGATGAATAGATCATCTGCAAATTGCAAGTGGGTAATAAGGGCCAAGTCTCTCGCCAATTTAAACCCATTGATTTTGTTGGAAGCAGCCTCCCTTTCTATAAGTTTTGATAGCACCTCAGATGCAAGAACAAAAAGGAAAGGTGAAAGAGGATCACCTTGTCTCAGTCCTCTTTGTGTTTGAAATGCCCAAATGGACTCCCATTGATTAAAACAGAGAAAGAAGTAGTGGTAACACACTGCATCACCCATTGAATCCAGATTTGAGCAAAGCCAAAGTTTGTCATCACAATTTTGAGAAAAGACCACTCTATTCTATCATATGCCTTTTCCATATCAATTTTAAGTCCCATCCAACCTGATTTCCCTTTTTTCTTCTTCATCTCATGGATAATTTCTTGAGCCAAGAAAGTGTTTTCTTGTATTTTCCTCCCAGGAACAAAGGCCGTTTGCCAAGGGGAGATCAATTTGTGCAAAACTTTTTTGAATCTATTCGCTAAAAGCTTTGAAATAATCTTATAAAGAACATTGCACAAACTTATTGGCCGGAATTGGTTCACCGATGCTGCATTACTACCTTTAGGGATCAATGCTATAAAAGTGTGGTTGATTTCCTTAAGAATATATCCCTTACTAAAGAAACTGTTTATTGCTTCTACAATTTCACCCCCTATAACATTCCAATAACATTTATAAAAAAGAGCTAACATACCATCAGGGCCTGGGGCCTTATGAGAACCTAGACTGAAAAGAGCATTCTTAATCTCTTCTACTTATGGCATACAAGCTAACATCTCCACCTCCTCTTCTGACAGACTTGGAGAGATGAGATTTTCCAAATCATTTGGAACAGGGGGGTTAGAAGTAGAGAACAGGTTGATAAAATAATCCACAAAGCACTGGGCAATTTCTTCTCTCCCTGTTATCCATCGGCCTTGTTGATTTTTGAGGAAATCAATGGCATTCCTTCTTCTTCTGATAATTGTGGACAAGTGAAAATATTTAGTGTTCAAATCAGTTGTGGTAAGCCATTTATTCTTCCACAATAACTCCTCCCTTCTAAGCCATTCCTGGAGGTCTGCACAAACACTAGCTTCAGCTCTCAAGTTTTCTTCAGTGGGCTCAACATTTTGAAATTCTTTTAATTGATCCCAACATTCACGTATTCTGGTTTGTATATTACCAAACCATTCACGATTCCACCTTTTGAATTCTTCTTTTGTCTCTTTGATCTTTCTACAGACTTTATACAGTGGGGTTCCCTGTTGGCCTTTCCTCCAAGCCTTCTCTACCACAAAAAAACTGCTTTTATCATGAGTCCAAGCTTCCTCAAATTTGAAAGGTCTTTTGAGATTCTTTTGCTTTCCTTCAGTAAATAATATTATCGGCGAATGATCTGAAGTTGAGGCAGGAAAGTGATAGATAGTCGCTCTTGGGAACAAAAATCTCCATCTGTCATTTGCAAAGGCTCTATCTAGTCTCTCTTTGATGTTAGCTAGACCCACCCTCTTATTTGACCACATAAATGGATTACTTGAGAACATCATATCAATGAGCCCATTTTCCTCTATTACTGACCGAGGGCCTCCACTAGAAGAATCAACAACTAGCCTTCCTCCTAATTTATCAGCTTATGACCAGACTTGATTAAAGTCACCCATACAAAGCCAAGCTCCATTGAAAACCTCCCCCATTTTGCTTATTGATTCCCAGAACTGACATTTTTCACTATAAATTGGGGGCCCATACACTAGAGAAAGAAGCCATGGTTCATTTACTGGGTCCGAAAAAACAAGACTGTTGATTAAGTTCTTGCTTTTTGATGTCACTTCCATATCCACTCCTAATTTCCAGCCAACAATCAATCCACCTTTTTTTCCTTTTGGATCCACAAAATCCAGATTATAGATCCCATACTCCCCAAAAATTTTCTAGCATTACTAGTAGGAATTTTTGTTTCAGACAAGAAAATCACATCTGGGCAAATATCCCTTATTATAGCTCTTAAAGATCTTTTTGTCGAGGCCCGAGCCAAACCTCGACAATTCCATGCTAAGACAATCATGGCTGGGGTGGGGGCATGGTAAGGCCCGCCTCCTCAGCCATTTTGGATTCGAGGGTGGAAATAGAATACACACTAACATCATCAAGAGATCTTACCTCCTGTGTCATGCTATGATTGTCTCCGTCATATCTTTCTCTAGCCAGCGCCTTGAGCTTTTTCTTTCTTATTGGTTTGACATTTCCGTAGGATCTTGGAGGTTGAGAGTGAGAATTGATTTTAAGTAGGCCAGATCCTACTTTGATTAGTTTCATTGGCTTCTCCAAAAATGGGCCTTCTTCAATATCCAATTTCCTTTTGTTTCCACTATTTTTACGTATTTGGCTACATTCTAGCCCATTAATAGCTTCACTAACCTTTTATGGCTTTTTTTTCCATTGGGCCTTCACTAGCCCTTTCATTATAGTATGCTACCCAAGACAACATGTTATTATGGGCTTTAGACAGCCCATATAAAAGAGTAGGGTCCACTTTGTCCGATTCAGGCACTGGTTCATTTGAGGCTTGGGATATTAGTGAAGTGGGACTGTTTTTTTCTAGATTATTATAAGGAGACTGTTGGGTTTTGGTAACAAGGGTAAGATTTTTTTCTTTGGGATACTCAAATGTCAGAGGGTTGGTTAAGTCTTGTGGATATTGGTTATGGTTAGGTTCCATTTCCATTGGGGTTATGGTATTTATGGCAGTAACTTTTAAGACTTGGTTGAGTGGAGTCTGGTTTTTGTGACTAGAGAGCACTTTTGGTTGAGATTGAGAAGGAAGGTTATTGAATTTATCTAGAGAAATCTTCTTGGATGTAACATGTTCTGATAGATTTTGAAAGTCAGTAGGGAGATTTCTCGAGACTTCCACTAGTGGACCTACCTTGTCAGAGCTTTCTTCACTTCTTGGACTCTCATTCGCGTGAAACTCATGCGTCACCATTCTTGGACCCTCAGCCTTCTGGATTTCTGCACTTCTTTCCTCTGTTTTGTGGTCATCCTCAAAGATAAACTCCACCCATCTTGAAGCTCTTTTTGTTAATGGATCTGCCTTCAGCCATGGGCCATATCCAAATGGATCATGCATTAAAGTTTTCTCTGAATTTGCTCCCATATATATACATTTGGCCTTTAAATGCCCCAACCTTCTGCATTTATAACAGAAATCCGCAATCCTTTCATATTTAAACCTGACCCATAATTCTGGAAGAGGACTTCTATCCAAGTAAAAGCCACTTTTCAATGGTTTTGCAACTTCAAACTCTACCTTCACCCTTAAAAATTGACTCATACATACTTTCCCATCACTTGTGAAATCAACTTCCACTACCTTCCCCACCAGAGCACCTATTTCCTCAGCATTTTCCTTTGACATATATTCAATTGGGAGACCATGTATCTGAACCCATATATGGAGGCTTGAGAAATCTACATCTTCAGCTGTTTGATTTTGATTCCATTGCTTCAATATTAGTGGGTACCCTTCAATATTCCATGGCCCCAGCTCTAGAATTCTTCTACGATCTCCTTCACTGGCGAATATAAACAGAAAAATATTCTCT
The DNA here is from genome assembly GCA_028535165.1 of Quercus tomentella. NCBI lineage: Eukaryota > Viridiplantae > Streptophyta > Magnoliopsida > Fagales > Fagaceae > Quercus > Quercus tomentella. The sequence continues at coordinate 43,577 of JAPQVY010000129.1, forward strand.
TTTAGATCAATTATTTGCACCCCTCTACTAGTCCTCCATGCTTTAAGAATTATTGCCCTTACCACATTCTTGTTAACACTTCTATCGGCCAGTAACTTGCCCACCAATCCTGTATTGAACAACTCCATAACCACCTTTTCACTTGCTTTAAGTCTAATGGGTTTACTGGGACAACACAGTTTCTCGGTCTCAGCACTTAGTGCTTCCACCAGATCTGTGTTTTGGTTCATGGCTTCAAAGATAGAGGGTTAGATCAACCCTTCTCCTGAGGTTAAACAAATTTGATTGAAGATTATAAGACTATGGGATAAGAGAAAGATAAAGGAAAAAAAGGAGTTTAAGGGTGGGAAGGAAGAAGGTCTTAGGACAAGAAAGCTTATAACTTCTAGGGATTACAGTAGATTAATTCAAAAGAGCGAATGGGTACTTAGGGAAGTTGGATAATGAAAGTCAAAAATGAGACGGGAGTGGAAGAAAGAAAGTACATAAAGAAATATATCAAAAACCTCGAGCCAAAGGACTCAGGTCAGAGAACCTTGAGAGAAACCAAGGAGAGAGAAGCTGCCTTAGCAACAAGAGAAAACCAACAGATACATTATTAGATCAAGAAATAAAATCTAAACCATTTTATACATTCTCCTCATTTAGTTTCAAAAAAAAAAAAAAAAATCTCCTCATTTCCAATGAAGGTCGATGATTTAATGTAAAGTGATGGATTTTATTCTTTTATATGATGTAGTCAAATTTAAAAAGAGACATGCAGTTACCTTATGGAGTATGCTTTATAGGCATTTTAAAAAGCGATCATTTTAAACTTTTAGAAGCTAATAAAATCACTAGTGAGATAAAAGGTTAGGGATTTCGAAACCTCATTCATAGTGAGAGAGGACGAGAGGAGTGAGAGAGGTCATGGCGAAGAGAACTGAGAAGCTTCTCTCGGTTGGTGACGTGGAGCTCCATTGGAACTCTTGGAGGAGAGAGAGATGACGAAGCCATGGAAAAATGGCTTCACGATGATGGACCAATCAGTTCGATAACTGTCATTGCACTTTTATACTTCGCTCAAACGACGGCGTTTGTTTCTCTCATGGCTTTTTTTTTATAGGATCTCTCGTGGGATTTAATTTTAAATGAAGAGGCACTGTATACATTATTAGATCAAAGAAATAAAATCCAAACCATTTTATAAATTCTCCTCATTTCCAATGAAGGTCGATGATTTAACGTAAAGTGATGGATTTTATTCCTTTATATTATGTGGTCAAATTTAAAAAGAGACATGCAGTTACTCGTATAGGCATTTTAAAAAGTGATCATTTTAAATTTTTAGAAGCTAATAAAATCACTAGTGAGATAAAAGGTTAGGGATTATGATATATTTTTACCTTTTTTTTAATAGTGCGTTCATTCATCCCGTGCACAAGATGGTTTCTGTTTTACAAATAATTATTTATAATCACACTTCCAATCCTCTAAAATAATGATATGTAAAATTGTGACTACAAAAACCAACTAGTTTTTAAGATGGTTTTTGCTGCATTAGAAGCTATACATCTTGCTTGCCTAAAGCAGAAAAATAAAACATGATTGAAATGAACAAAAGCAATAAATTAAGACTATTGGTAAGAAGAATCTAATGGGTGCCTTGATTCGAACATGACTTTCTGCATTAGAAGTTCTACATTAGAAGTTCCTTGCAATTTTTTTTTTTTACATAGAACTTGATTTTCACAAAACCAAGTCTCATACAACAAAAGAAAATTACATAGAACCCGAATTTGTCAAAAGAGAGTTCCATTTACTAAGAACTCGAGTTTTCAAAAGTCGAGTTTTAAATGGGAATAATGTCACATTAGTACGCTACATCTGCAGTAGCGGCTTGGAACTCGAGTTTTGCAAAGTCGAGTTCTAAACAAGACTATTTAATAACATTCAAAAGTGTCATTTTGTAAAATAATTTGAAGAAAAAAAATGCATTATTTAGAGCATCAACATTGGTGATGCCAAAAAGCTACTTTATTTATTTTACCACCTCACTTTATAAAACACCTAATATTAGTGGTTTTATTTTAGCATTCAACACATTAAAATAATATAAACAACACAATAAAATAATATATCCACTACAATAAACAACAACCACAACCACTATCACCACCACCAAAATGAATCCCTAACCCAAAACCAAACAAAACTCAAATCCAAAGAGAGAAGAGAGTGTGAGATAGGTCGGAGATGGGTTGACAATGGAGGTAGAGATGGGTCGGCTTGGGTCGGTAGCGAGTGAAGGAAGAAAGATGGGTCGGTGTTAGGGCAAGGGAGTTGGGCTAGCGATGAGTGGAGGAAGAAAGGAAAAAAAAAATGAAAGGGAGAAGAGAAGGGCGGTGACTTGGGTGGACGGGGGGTGGTGGAAGAGATGGGTTAGAGCTGGGCAGGAGAGATGGGTTGATCGACAGCTGGGCAGGCGAGATGAGTTGGCGAGGTGAAGGAAGAGAGAAAAATATCAGGAGAAAGGATGAGAGAAGTGAAGAGTGATGAGAATAGAGAGAAGGTATGGTGGGAAAATGAGAAAAGAAATGAAGAAAAAAAAATCATTTAATAATCTGAGCTATAGTGGAGAAGCTAAAAAAATATTGCTTTTTTGTTTAATATCTGAGTTACAGTGCACATCCATCTTTGCGTATGTAACATTTAAGCTACATACGCAAAAATGACTGTGCACTGTAGCTTAACAGCAAAAAAATTTAGCTTTTTTTCCACTAATACAGCCCACTTTTATTATATTTGGTTGTTAAATTTAGCATTTTAACGATTTGTCTCCACCAATAGTAATGCTCTTACCAAAAAAAAAAAAAAAAGACCTTATTATATAGGATTCAAAAAGTAACACAAGTTATCGTATGCAATTACCATCTTGCATACATGTGAAAGACACATGCAACGACTATCTAGATTGTTGGGCCTCACCTTTTCCCGTGTGAATTATGGGGAAGTCAAAAGTGGAGGCCTGGCTTTATTGGAGTTCTGTAGCATTAGGATTGTTGATGATTGTCTTATTCTACCTGGGCCTTGGCCCTGAACTCTAGGCTGGCGAGCTGGGCTCAATAGAAAACCCAAAACAAAAAAAGGGATTTATGGTTCTAGTTTGTGGCCTTGTCACATGCCTGCAAAATCTATGGTTTAACACTCAGAAAAGGGATTTACGTTCATCTAGGCATGCTTTTTGCTTCTTAAAAAACCATCCAAAAAAGCGCATCCCTCATTTAATGAGTTTTATTTTTTGGCCAAGCAAAGCGCTCAAGCCTTAGGGTTTTGAGTTTTGAACTTTAAGCACACCTAAGCGCGCTTTTAACAACATTTGTCATACTCTAAGACCAATGAGTCTACCACCCAAGTAACTCCTTGGCTCTTTGCCAATACATTTGATTATGAAGATTCTTCATTTTGTGGAAAATGTAATATATTAAAAACAAAACGAAACACAAAAAGAGAGTGAGATAGCAAATATCCGAAGCTTCAGCTAGCTTTAAATTGACTAACAGTAAAACTTTGAGGTTCCTACTTCCAAGTGCAAAACAAAGGAAACCCTAGAACTATGTCCTTCTTTTCCCCATATTGATCTATCAGCTATGGGATGTAAAAAGTTCTCCAAGGAAAGATGAAGTATTTAACTTTTTCTAGTGAGAAGCCTGAAATTTTAAGGACTTAGCTGACATGTGACTAACCGATTGGCCTGTCTAGCGAGTTTGTGAGAATTGGACATGATGAGCATCATTTGACAGGCCTGATATGGACTTAAGACCCAGAGGCACAAGGTCAACATTTGTGGAGTTTATCTATCCTGTCCAAACCTTCTATTTTTCTTTTTTATTATCATCCAATAACTTATTTAATATTAAAATTGACAATTATTACTGGTGATCAACTGTGTCCTCTCTTGGCAGCTTCTATTTGGTATGGGAAAATGTTACATCAGTATCTTTCATGTCAATTCAGGATATTATTAGTTTATGATTCAAATGGCTTAAAGGTGTAACTTTGTGGTGTAATTTGAAGTCAAAATGGAACTTTCGCAACCTTGACAAGCCAAGCAAAGTAGTTGGTTTTACTTGGACTTAATTGGAAGCATGTTTTAATTTAAGTGTCCATTTCTTTTTGTTTTTGTTGTTGTAATAAGTGCCTCTTTGAAAGAGCATACATGGTGACTCCACTACTATGGAAAGAGTAGGTTTTCAAAAATTTGGAAAGACTTGGTTTAGGTAGGGGCGGCGCCACGTTAAGGTCAGGGTAGTCTTTCTAGGAGTAGGTTTTCAAAATTTCAAAATTTTGGAAAGACTTGATTTAGGTTCAATGCATCTAGTGCACTAGACAGGGGCGACGCCACGTTAAGGCCAGGGTGGGACCACCCTGACCTGAAATTTATATATATATATATATAATAATTAAAAAAAATTTTATTTGTCTACCCTTCAAAATAAATTTGGGAACACCCTCAATTTTTTTTATGCCAATAAAATTAAATTTTGCTCCATAATTTGTTCTACATTCAGTGGATGAATGATTGCTTGGCTGTGTATATTGAAAGAGATGTAACTTGTAGCATTAATAATGAGACTATCATGCACCGATTTCAAAATATGAAAACTCGTAAAAGGCAATTGTAAACTTTATGTATTTGTGTGCTTTTTTATTGTTGTTATTATCAATATATGAATTTTTCTTTTTATTAGATTGTATAATTTATACTTCTTAAGTAACATTCTGAGAAAAATTTCTAGAGCCGCCACTAGCACTGGACCCGGTCAGATGGTGACACGTGTCTAAAAATAGACACTTGTCATCATCTCAACGGGTCCAGTACTACTGGACACTGAACTTAAGTCTAACTCAATTTGAAAAATACTTTATTGAAGAGCAATTGCTTCGGAATTGTACCAAGTTGTAGAGTTGAGGCTTTGCCGTCTAAACATGATCAGTTAGGTCCAATTAAAATAACTTCCTTTTCCCAAATCCAAAGAAAGCAACTAACCCAATTCAATTAAGTTTTTTTCTTTCCTTTTTTTTTTTTTTTTTTTTTCTTCTAGCTGCTACCCCCAATGAACTTTTCTCATAGAATTTTATCATAGCTTAAAGTATCTCGGCTAGAACTTGCCAATGTTAAAAGTATATGCTATATGGGGGTTGTTTCTTTCACACAGTGTGTCACGTTTTTAACCGACGTTTTTGGTCATAAAAGCACACAAGATGTAAAACACACTACGCGGAAGAGTATTTTTCCCATATATGCTATATAGCCTATCTTCTAACACCCTAACGTGAATCATTTTCATCGCTTCATAATTATTGGAGTATGGTCTCGAATCTTGATGTACGGCAAGACTATGCATAGAAAAATAATGTTAAAATCCTGCTCTCTTGTCCTTTTATGGCTGCTGTCCAGACAAGCTTCGCAGGTGGAGGAGTGATGCAATTACTTTCCGGTTTCCATTATAGAATTGTGTTATATGAGCTATATTTCACAGAACACGCACTTCTTCACAACCTGTAAGAAATGGTTGGTGTAACATATATTACCTGCACATGCACTTATGGCTAATACACAATTTGCACACATGACCAATCACAACTTACACCTCAAAAAACTGTGAAATAGGGTGTCCCTACTCCGTAGTCCTTTTGTCTTTGAGACAAAGTGTGAGGCATGTGTTTGAATTTACGAGGTCTTTGTTTGATTACTGGAAAAACATTTTAATATGCAGTGTTTCATGAGTTCCAATGTAATAAGCTATGCTAGATGATTGAAATAATTCCAAGCATGAGTTCTAGTAGAGAAAGACATTTAGATTGTGAAATCACGGTCTGTTTAATTTATATAATACTCATGAATGAGCAACCCTATCTCTCCAGGCCTGTGTGGATGTTCTTGGATCACAATTTAGGGAGTGCAAGAAGCTATTTTATTTAAGTATGCCTTTATTAATTAATTACTCATAAACTAATTCAATCAATAATGAAAAATATTCACGTTTTTTTGTGAGAGCTAGTTGAGGAGGCACATGGTTGATGTAAAATTAGATAGCTATATCCACAAAAAGGGGATTCTTGGTGCATACGTACAGACAAGTGGCTTAAAAACTCGATGATAATACACAATTGTCTTTTTTTTTTTTTTTTTTCGCTTACAACTCAATGACAATATATATATATACACACACATACATATATACTGTGTTCTTGTGCATGTATTATTAAACAAGTGCAAGGCAGAAATGAACTACGTACAAATTGTTTTTAAGTGCAAATAAATATAGATTGAGTTTGAATGGCCTTGATATATTGTTCATAGTCAAAGCTTATGTGGACGCCGGTGGATCGTACTTTTGTGCTTTACAACTATAGCAACAACATTAAGATATTAGCTAGTAATACAAAAACATATACTATAACAAGAACATTAAGAAATTAATACAAAAACATCTTTTGGGGTACCACATTCAAGGCAAAGTATCGTTTTCTCGATCAACATGCCTGAAGTTTCTAATATAAAGACAAATATTGTCGCGTTTTTGCTAAGACTTTGTGATGAACACAGCAGACTAGTCTGCCTTAAAGGTCATCATGTATATCCAATGGAGTTCTCAAAAACGTGTTCCTACAAACACGCAAAGAATCATCAATATAGATAACTTCAACATGAATATATTCGCATTGAATATAGTATTAAAGAAGCTAAAATAGGGAAGGTAGAAATGGCCCCCAAGAAAAAAAAAAAATAAGGGAAGGTAGAAGAGAACATATATAATTTAAGAAATTTCATTGCAAATCTTATAGGTATTCCAATAGAACCAGAGTCAGTATTAAGATCTGACCTACCCAATATTCTAAAGTGCTTTCTCATTGGCATGATTAGTATATTGTTTTCCACGTGGCTTCTTGCTATTGGTAATATATCTTCCCAGCAGATTTTCATGCCCTTTGCATTCCACACACAAACATGCCAACTTATATCACCCCAATTTAGGTTTACGAGATTAATTGAGAACCAAAATATATAGCATAGGAGGCTTAATTTGTCACATAGATAATGCAGCGGAATAGCTATGAGAAATAGAACACATCTATCTCAAGATACAAAAAACAAAACACTTTTGCTTCGAAAAAATAATCTCAAATTTACGAGGAACTCCTTAAATCCACAAGGTGATAGGTCTGGAATTCACCAGAGAAATAATAAAGAAAAAATCTAAATTCTATTATTCAAATACTGATGACTTTAGAGATTACAATGTATTTAAATACTGAAAAAAAATTCTAGGACTGCTAGGAAAACGCCCACCAAACCATGAGATTAGGTGGTAGAATGGTAAATTTCACCAAAAACGGAAAAATTAAGATAATTGATGAATTTAAAACTATTACCTCTAAGAAACAATCCCAAAAAGACAAGACTTTATTCTAACTTTTAAATTAAATGTTATAAAAGAAACCAATATAATTAAAAACAACAAAAACATAGATTTCAAGGACTAAATGATGGAATTTTTCCCAAAAACAACTTTGGTTGTGGCCAAAGGAGACGATTTTATCCTCAGAGTCATTTCTCTTCACGTCACCAAATCTCACGCAATTTTATTGCTGTTGCCAATGATTTCTACTAAAAATTTTGCTATTTTTTTATTTTCTCGAGCGCTAACTTTTGGCAATTCCTTTACTCAAGGAAAGTTTATGTTGTTTGTTCTATATCAATAGATGACTTGTGCAATGTAATAGCAATGCATATGCCCAGTGCTATCTGGATTTTATTCATTAGCAAGCAAATGCGTACTATGATAGTATCACTATTTGGTGGGAATTCTGCATGCATATATATTAATTCTTAGTGCGCACTAAGAATTAATATAGGATGCAAATTAAAACAATAGCACATTCCTTTTTCTTGTAGTCCAAATCAAAAACATGAAGTGACATAGTCTTTGGCACCTTACTTTAAGATGTTGACACAATGAGCTGTTGAGACAATTAAGATAATCCCATCTTATAATGTATGTAATCCCCGTGACTTTGGCTTAAAATAGTAGTTGATGTTGGAAAAAGACACATCAGGGAAGTCCAGTTGCAATTACTATTGTATAAAGCCTATTGGCCCTGTCATATTCATACGTGTAAGTCCTAACGTCTAGGGTGCTTCCATGACATATGCTCCCCCCATACCAGTTGGAATCCACTTGGGAACATCCACATTTTCTCACCATTGTGCTTTCTTTGATAATATATTTTTTTTTTTTTTGGTACGATATGCTCATTAGTTTTATCATTAATTAATTTAGCTTCTGAAAAGCCAGTTTTGGCAATTACCACGTAGCCACATAAAATATATATATATATATATATATACTAAAACTATTATCAATTTTTATTATAAAAAAAATATTATTATTGTACTTTTAATGTCTAATAGTAAGTCTCATTAATTAAATTAATTGTAGGATTTATTATGAAAAAAGGGAGCGTTGCTTTCGAAATATTATTATAAATTTTTAGTGTCTAAGGGTGCTTCCATGACATACTACCTCTTAGTTGTAATCTACATTGAGTGTATAATTAAACACATTGGCACCAATGGGCTTCATATGATAATATTATTCTCTTGGTATGACATATCCATTAGCTTGGTCATTAATTTAGCTTTTGATGGTTGAAAAGCCAGTCTTGGCAATTTTCACACTGCCACATTTTTTATAATAAAAATACTTTAAAAAAGAAGAAGAAAATGTTAAAACTACTATCAATATTCTTACCCAAAAAAAAAAAAAAAAATTTACAAAATGAAGAGGCACAAAATATAATTGGTGCCACTTCAATATATAAACTTTATTTGGTAAAACTCTAACATCTAGGGTGCTTCCATGTCATGTTCTCTCTTAGTTGGAATCCACTTGGGAACTTAATAAGCACTTTCTCACCAATGGTTTTTACTTGATTATATTATTTTATGGGTATGACATATTCATTATTTTGTGATTAGTTTAGCTTTTGATGGCTGAAAAAACCAGTTTTGGCAATTCCCACGTTGCACATATTTCATAATAAATTTTATAGATTTACAGTTTAAAAAAAGAAAAAGGAAATTGATAAAAATATTTTACAAGATTTTTTTTATAGATAATTACAATATGCTACTAACCTTGCAGCTCAAACCATTTTTCTACCCCTAAACCCTCAAGTATTTTGTGAATGAAGAAGTGTCAATTCAACTACAAGGCCAATGAGGAGATGCCATAAAAATATGTTACAAGATGTTTGCAAACTAACATATAAAAAAAATGTAATTAGTACCACATTAATTTATAATATGTTATAAAATTTATAGTACCTCTAACGTATAAGATGCTTCCTTCACATGTTCCTTCTAAGTTAGAATCCACTTGGGAGCATAAACACTTCTGGTTTACTTTATAATTTTTTTTTCATTAAAATTAACTTTTGATGAATGAAATGCTAGTTTTGGTCATTCCCACACTGCCACATATTCTGATATTCTCATAATAAATTACACAGCTTTATAGGTAGATAAAAAGTAAATAACAAAACTATCATTAATTTTATTATAAAAAGTTTACAAATAGAAATGATAATGAATCTGATTAACTCTACGTCGATTTGAAAGATTTATATAATAAAATTTATAATACTTCCAACGTCTAGGGTGCTTTCATGACATGCTCTCTCTAAGTTGGAATCCACTTTAAGAACATAAACACTTTTCACCAATGTGATTTAATTTATAGTGTTATTTTCTTCCAACGAGATATCCACTAATTTTTTCATCAATTCATTTAGCTTTTGATGGATGAAAAGCTAGTTTTGGAAATTCCCATGCCGTTGCATATTTTATAATAGATAACACAAATTTATAGTTAAAAACAGGAAACTACAAAAAGCACTATTAATTTTATTGCAAAAAATTTTGCAAACTAACATAATAATGAATATGATTGATGTCATATCAATTTATGAGATTTATGTTTTTAAATTAAAAGTACCTCTAAAATCTAGGGTGCTTCCATGGCATGATCCCTATACATTGGAATCCACTTGGGAGCATAAACACTTTCTCACCAATGTGCTTTACTTGATGATTTTATTTTCTTGGTACGACATATTCAATAATTTTGTCATTAATTTGGCTTTTGACGGATTAAAACTAGTTTTGGCCTGAATCACACATATTTCATTATGAAATAGATACCATTTTGGAAAAAAAAAAAAAAGAAAAAAAAAAAGTTAAACTACTACTAATTTTATTTCAAAACTAGGTTGCAACCTGTACTTATGGATGAAAACATTCAACAATAGTAAAGATAAGATAGTGTTGCCTAGATCAGTGAGGTGATCATCTTAGCCTTCACACTGAATATGAATGGGTTACTTGCACCAAAATTAAGAAAATTAAACTGTAAATATGACACAAAATTAGACAATAATTAAAAACTAATTTGGATTTTGATCGTGCTTCTATTTTTAATATAATACTAGCTTATAACCCATGTACATATAGGAACGAATGTAGTACATTTCTACCTAATAAGTAATAAACGGTACACATTCATTATTAAATAGAAGTATAACAAATTTGAATAGAGTTTTTTTTTCTTCATATTTTCAAATTTTAGATACATGAACTTGCTCGTAAACATAATTGACACAAAATTAAAGTAAATTGGAAAGACAGTTGGCATGAAATTGTAGTGCATTTAAAATACATAACGTTTGGCATCAAATAATAGGACAATTAGAATGACACTTGGCATAAAATTAAAATGCAATTAGAACCTAATTTGGATTCTTGATTGAATCTAGTCTCAACTTCTATTTTGACAAAATATATATGATATTATATATGAAAATTACAAATTGACATGATAATGAATATAATTAGTTTCAGTTCAACAATATAATAAATAAATATTTGAATTACTCTTTTGTATTCGGTAACACATCAGTTTATAATGTTTATATAATAAAATTCATAGCATCTCTAGAAGAAAACTTTTACTTTTTTCTTTTCTTAAACCATCAAACAATCCAAGTTTTTTATATCAGTAGTTGTTCTCTAACATTTGTTGTCCATAATTTTAAGTGTGATGTTCATATATATTATTGATGCCTACGTTTAAAATGTATATAGACGATGCAATAAGAAGTGCATGAAAATCAATGCACTATTTCTATTTGGTAGAAGACAAAACCTCACTCCACTATCTCATATAATATAATCTACTATTAGTGTTTTAATTGGGCTACAAGCCGTATAATTAATTCAAGGAGCATATATATTAACATCAACCACATACTTTCCAACCAATGATTAGTTTGAGGCTATTTCTGGTGAGTTTTTTTTTAAATGCCTTCTAGAGTAAGAAATGGTACTGTAGTTGCATTGCCATAACCGTGATGCCATTATTCAAAAATATGAAACACAAAAATATTATAAAATAGAATTTCCATATCTGGTGAAGACCTTTGGTTGATACTTGTCTCCCCCTTAGAGGCTGAGGTTGCCGAACAGTCGTCATCTGAACAATCCATTCACGTTCTCTTTTTTGCATTAGGATTCAATCTATCATTTCGCAAATCTCATGCTGTTGTAGTTCTTTTGCACATGGATACCCATGATCTTGAACCCCACGTCGTTGATCTAAAGAAAGCATATTCTACTCATTATTGCATTTATCTTTTGTTTTCTTTTTTAGGTCCTGGATGTTGTTTATTCTTAATGTCAGTTAGTTGAAATCCATACAAACGACACAATCTTGAAAATAAATCTTAAATCCTACAAATAGCAGCTTAAATAAGAGTAACAGGGTTTCCACATTATATGTCCATATATACCTACATGTACATATGATGCATGTGTATGTATGTGCAACTTGATTCAGCCATATATATTTATATTTATATACACGTAGCACGCATTATATAGCACATACATTATGCAGCAAACATGTTATACAAGGAAATGGTTTACTCATTCACAACCATGTTTATGTAATGCATGAATACCTTGGCATCCGGATTTCACAGGCACTGGATGATCTAACATCTCATACATGACTAAACAAACCATAGATAAATAAAATATATATAAGATGAAGATTAGCCAATGATTACTGCATTTAATCAAGAATGAATAAAATCTTGTAAAGCATAATTAGATCATGATGGAGAACCCATTATGGCTACAATCCTCAAATGCAAAAGCAAGTCATAAATTTTGTTGTTTGGAATTGATACATGTGTGGGTCCATCAGATCTGGCCGGAGCTTCTATTTTGTCATAGCTTTGTTTGCAAATCAGAATCATAATCTTGGGTAAATTGGTATCTTTGTCAGGTCATCAGAACTTAACTACTCTTAGATCTCTTCAAACTTTTGAATGTAAAATGTATTCTTAATGCATGATTTGGTTCAGAGTTTGTTTGGAGAAAATTTGATTAGTCATAGATTGGGGAAGTGGGAATGTATAAAGAAAACCCAACAACCATTATTTGGGGAAAAATAATGAGATTAATTATATGTAGATAGAGCCTGCAGTTTGGTATAATTTTTTTTCCAATTTATTTAGATTATTTGGTTTATGAATTTTGTTACCCAACATTCTATTGGATCCGACTTACAACGGGGAAATAGTAATAAGAACAAGAGTTAATTAAAATATAGGCTTTTTGATTAAAAGTGGTTTGATTCTACATACCTAGCTATAAAAATTAGCATGACTACATTAGGTTTGCCAATGGTAAGATATTTGTTAACAAGACGCTTCATTAATATACAACTAAGAATTTTTAAAGCTTTACTTCTTCTTCTTATTGTTAAGAGCAGTTGTACTTTTATCCAATTATTTTTTAAACCAATGAAGGTAAGCTATACCAAACACCACTGTATAGTCTATAAAGCAGAAAGTAATTTTTTTTTTTAAAAAAAAATTGTTTATTCTGACAAAAAGAACTTGCAGAAGGATTGGGATTATAAAGAATAACACCCACCCCTCATCAACCACCATTATTCGGAATGGATCTCATGAAGATTGAGATAAAGAAAGCTTTGACAAGATGACAGAGGCTAACAGTTGTCACCAGAGATAAAAACGATATCTGTAAAAGGTTAGCTTTGATCTTGCTTACACTACAGAATCAATCATTGATATTTGTCCTTTCACTTATTGTTTTTTTATTTTTTTATTTTTTATTTCTTAGAGGTGTGAAGGTCTTATTTTATTTCAAAGACTTCCTATATATAAAGGGGTCTTCGACAAAAGCTTTCATTCATTCAACAACACCTTCAGCTATCTTCTCTTATCTCTCATATCCACAGCAGCTTTCTTTGAAAAAAAAAAAAAAAAGGGCTTCATTATTTACAAGAAAGCTAGTTATGGCTACAGAGATTGGGCAACCTTCTGTTGGACTGTCAAAAGTAGCTGTTTCTGAAACTCATGGGGAAGATTCCCCATATTTTGCTGGCTGGAAAGCATATGATGAAAACCCTTATGATGAACTCAACAACCCCTCAGGAGTTATACAGATGGGATTGGCAGAAAATCAAGTAAGTGTGCACAAAGAGTCTATCAAACAGTTATTGCAAAAGCTAAAAGAAGAAACTTTTCTGTTACTGCTTCTCACTTCATATAATTTGCATGTTAACGTGTGTGTGTTGCTTCTTGAACAGGTTTCATTTGATTTGCTAGAAGCTTTCTTGGAAACACATTCAGAAGCCTCTAGCTGGGGAAAAGGAGCATCTGGATTTAGAGAGAATGCATTGTTTCAAGATTACCACGGACTTCTATCTTTCAGAAAGGCAATGGCAAGTTTCATGGAACAAATAATAGGTGGGAGAGCAAAATTTGACCCTGAAAGAGTAGTCCTAACTGCAGGTGCAACTGCGGCTAATGAACTTTTGACATTCATTTTGGCTGATCCTGGGGATGCTTTGCTAGTTCCAACCCCGTACTATCCAGGGTAAGAAATAGTACTAGTACTTGATCAAACTTCCATTGAAATAGTTCATTTTATGTTATCTTGTTTATATGAATATATAACCTTGTACTGATGTCAATTTCTATTCTTTTTACTCAGATTTGATAGAGATTTAAGGTGGAGGACTGGTGTGAAGATTGTTCCAATCCACTGTGACAGCTCAAACAATTTCCAGATTACTCCTCAAGCTTTAGAAGCTGCATATAGTGAAGCAGAAGCCATGAACATCAAAGTTAGAGGGGTACTAATCACAAACCCTTCCAACCCATTAGGGGCAACAATCCAACTCTCAGTTCTTGAAGAGATTTTTGATTTTGTCACACGCAAGAACATCCATCTTGTCTCTGATGAAATCTACTCAGGATCTGTGTTTTCATCATCTGAGTTCATAAGCATTGCAGAAATCCTTGAAGCTCGTCAGTATAAGAATTCAGAAAGAGTTCACATTGTTTATAGTCTTTCCAAAGACCTTGGCCTTCCTGGTTTTAGAGTTGGCACGATATACTCGTACAACGACAAGGTTGTGACCACAGCTAGGAGGATGTCCAGCTTTACCTTAATTTCTTCTCAAACACAACATCTACTGGCCTCCATGTTATCTAACAAGGAATTCACTGAGAACTACATCAAGACAAACCGTGAGAGACTAAGGAAGAGGTATAATATGATCATTGAAGGTCTAAGGAGTGCTGGGATTGAGTGTTTGAAAGGTAATGCCGGGTTGTTTTGCTGGATGAATCTAAGTCCATTGTTGGAGAAACCTACAAGAGAAGGTGAATTGACTCTTTGGAACTCCATGCTGCATGAAGTGAAGCTAAATATATCTCCAGGCTCTTCTTGTCACTGTTCGGAACCTGGTTGGTTCAGGGTGTGTTTTGCGAACATGAGTGAGCAGACACTAGAAGTTGCATTGAAAAGAATCCATAATTTCATGGAAAAAAGAGAAAGAGTTAGAAATCTAATCTCTTCTCAGTAAATCTTCAATTTTTTTATGGTTTTACCCATTTTGATTCTTTGGGTGACAAAAACCATTTCAGGAATTGGGCTGGTCCCTTTATTTTACTATACTGTAAATCAGATTGAATTGGAAAATATTTTGTTTTCTTGCTTTGCGAAGCAAGTTTCCCAGAAATTCTATTTGTCATTGAAGTAACAATGCAGAATTTTTCTCACACTTGGAACTCTATTTTTTTTTTTTTTTTTTTTTTTTGGAGATAAAAGATAGAAACTTGTAACTATTTTATAATTCCTTTGACTTGGTCATAAGTACGAACCTAGAATTTTAAACTAGCAGGACCGGAATATAAAGAAAAAAATAAATAAATAAAAACTTCAAATAGGTTGTTTTTAAATACATTATGATACAATCATTTACTAACAAAGATAAAAACAAAAACAAAATAATGTTTTTTTTTAATACTAGGTTGGTTATGATTTTTTTTTTTTTTTTTGAAGTTGGAGCATTTAGGGTAGTGGTGCTAAAAATTATAGTTTTTAGCACATCAAAAAAGTATTTTATTTATTTTACCACCTCACTTTACTATATACCCAATATCAAATGTTCTATTTTTTTTATCACTTCATTTAAAATAATATAAATAACTCATTAAAATAATAAATAAATAAAAAGAATTTGAGTTTTTTAATTGAAAGAAGAAATATAATCTTAATAAAATATTTTATTTTATTTTTAACAACTTGCTACAGTCAACTAGTATTTATATCAGTTTACTGTAGTTGCAAAAAAATTAGTTTTATCTTCTCTAATAACACATGATTTTTTTGGTTCTTTGATGGTAAAATAGTTTTTTTTTTATGCTAAAATACAATCACAATTGTGAATATTTTTATTTTTTTATTAAGTTTTTGGGTTAAATAGTTGCTATTTGGATAAGGCTAGCTAATTTTATTAAAGAGAAAGGGGTCTAACTACAAAAATGACATATATATATATATATATATATATATATATATATAATAACTAAAATTAAAAAAAAAAAAAAATTGGACCTCGATGGGCCCAGGCCCCCTTGGGCCCCACTTAGGTCCGTCCATGCTTGGCCACCACTTAATTCTAAGTAAGAAATGAGTTTGTCTTGGAGTTCGCAACTAAGCATAATCAACTTTGTGTATATTAATCAACATCAGGGGACCAAATTTCTTGGTTAGGTTGGAATCTAAACACAGGAAATTCTTAACATAGACATTTGAATTTGATTTTTTGTCATGGTCGTGTCATGCATGATCACATAATAACCTGGCTTGATTAAGATGTAGTAATTAGATAAGGTATGCTTTGCTTTCCACACACTATAATGCTCTATACCAAACAATGGTCCACCACATGATATCGTTAAAGTAATGCAGTGGATTAGAATGAATAAACCTTAATTATGTTAATGTAATGACCAAATAGTACAACATTAGAGAACATATATAATGAAGATAATCTCATCGGCTAATCCTTCAAGCAAGGATTAATAAAAGGTAAGACATACAAGGTGTAATAAGCATAAAATTTTTCTCTTTTTTTTTTGTTGATAAATATTTGGGTTTTTGGTTAACTCATCATGCATTCAGATCACGATATATAAAATATGTTTTATTGTCTATGTCATTACCATAGTGAGGAGTTTGGAACATATTTTTAAATTAAGTTTCCTGAATATTTTAGCATTTACTTTAAAAGTTTGATTTGACTTTAACAACCCCTTCTAAATTCAACTAAAACACAAACTGACAATGATTTAATGATATAATAAGGCATGGTTAAGTAGCTTTTCTCATCTTTCAAAACTACATTACGCAAGAAACCTTTCTTCCATGCTAAAGTAATCACCTAACTTCCTCGTTAAACGTGATTTTTAGTTTCCAATTAAGTAGTCAACTGTCATTTGCCTTAATCCAAACTCCAAATCGGTTTAGTTTAGATTTAATTTCTAGGATGTCAGTTTCAAAACTCTTTAACCTTTTTTTTTCTTTTGGGTCATGAATTCCTTGCAGGCCTTTGACTAACAGCCTATACTAATAGGCTAATAGGCTATTAGTATTAACTGTCTATTTACTGATACGAATTGCCTCTAAGATGGTCAAGCTTAAATAGCTTACGCTCCAATTTACAATGATTAGGTAGTTTCACACTTCACAGCATTTGACTAAATTCGTTAACATTTTTAAAATTAAAAAGTATACAGTTAATAAAAACTTGGGTAATTACATTTTTTTACCTTCAAATATGAAGTTTGTTCAAATTTGGTCCTTTAAATTTCTTTATAAAAAATGTAACAATTTAGTCTCACATTCTATTTTAACTCTACTTATTGCTTTTCATCCATTTCTTACTTGTATTTTTGTTCAATTTTAGTCCCTTAAATATGAGATTAGTTTGATTAATAATTTAATAGTGCCTTATAGGTTTAGATTGATTTTGGTCTCTTAAATATGGTGGGCTCAAAATCCTACTAGTCAACTAAAAAAAAACGAATAACTAAATTGTTATATTTTAAAATTTTGAAAGATCAAAATTGAATATTTTAAAATTGACGGACCAAAAATATAGTAAATCCCAAATTTGAGAGGCCAAAATTATATTATACACTAAAAATTTTAAATTTTTGATGAAAATCTTGTTCAAAGTAGCCACAAGATACCATCAAACACCAACTTATTATGCATCAAATTAGCAACTCAATTTCTTTAAAAGCTTATGTTTCAAGATATGTTTAAAGCAAAAAGAAATTGGGTGAAAAAGGGTTTGCCTTACAAGTTACATTGAAAAATAAAGTTGTTTGATAGTATAATATTGGGAAGAACAAATTTAAAAATAAACTAAACTAAAAGCCTTGAATAAAAGTCATTATAAAGGAAAAGAAAGCATATCCTTTCTCACGTGTAAAGGCTAATTAATGTAGTTAAGTTGGGATTTTTTTTTTTTTTTTTTTTTTGGGTGTCTGTTTACGTAGAGTCGTAGACGTAGTAGAGTTTCGTGTTGACATTTTGGTACCGCCAAATACAAATATCCGTATGCACCATACCAAACCTATCTCATTGATAGGATAGGAGTATTATAGTCAAAAAATCAACTGCGCCACTTTGACCTTTTTTTTTTTTTTTTTTTTTTTGTTTGAGGAGCGCGCCACTTTGATTTGATGTGCCCCAAAACACTCTGATATCCAACAAAACAAAAATCAAAAGTAAAAATGAAGCAAGCATTGAGTACCACGTAAGTGTACCAAGTACAACTGCTTGTTTGGATTTTAGTTCGACAAAATGGCAACTTTATCAATGAAAAGCCTAAAAGATTTTTAGTTGCGTGGGGCGGCTTGATGTATTTGAGTACTTAAGGTGAAAATTAAAATTAAGACTTTTCATATATTTAAATATAATTTTTTAAAAATTAGATATTACTTATATTTTATTATTTTA